>CAUYRT010063146.1:0-15997 GCA_963574885.1 Lepilemur ruficaudatus | reverse complement strand
CTACTCCCGGTTTCTCTCGTCTCCTGTAATTTCTCTGCATGCGGCTTTGGTCTGCTGCAGTGATGGCTCCACTAAGACCGTACATGACATTGCAGCTCTGCTCCCTACAGAGAACCAGCTCCTTTTCTCAGGACCTGTGCTCCAGAGCTCCTGGGAGAGAAACTCCAATTGACCCAGAGTATCTGCTCCTGGCCCAGTCACCGGGGGAAGGGGCGGGAGCTGCCAGCTCAGCCTCCCTGGAGAGGAGTCTGGATGAGAAGCAGTGACAGGGGGGTGTCACTTGCCCTTCGTCGTCCTACACGGGACTATGTGTGTGGGACACCGAGCACATTTCCAGACACAAGGTGGATACCTGGTAAAGATTAGTGTCTTCATCACCTCCTTCTCCTTCCCAACAATTCATCAGAAGTTGAGGGAATCAGGTGGAGGGCTTTCTGCTCCGTAGAACAGGCAGGATCTGCAGGTCTGCGAGCCCAGGACACCAGGGAATAGTCACACTTCTCCTCCTTCACACTCCTCAAAAGTGTCACCATTGTGTCAGAGATTTTCTTTTTACAGAAAAAGTGACAGAAAAATTATGGATGGGCAAAATTGCACCTTGATCTCGAGGGTCTAAACCATATCATTAACTGTAATCCAAATGCTCAGATATGTGGATTTAATAGCGTGTGTGTAGTTTTGTGCCAATTTGTGAAAAAGGAAGCTTTTGTGATCCCGACAGAGACGATGGCTTTTAAAACCTAGCATGAAGGGTTTACAAAGATATCACATTTAATTCAGTGCTTGTCTAGGCATGTTCACTTCCAGGCGATTTCTTTCTTTTCCTCCCCTCCCCCCCAGTCCCTTGCCCGCCTTCCTGCTGTTTGTGACTCAGCACGACCTTATGCTGAAAGACGAGGTGAGGCCTGTGGCCAGACCACCCTGGGCCCACCCCATCTCGTCTGAGAGACAAGGTGGGAACCCTGTGCCACAGTGGAAGGTCACGCAGGACGGTCTCGTCCTGCGTGGACGTGCAGCGCCTGACATCAAGTCTGCAGTGAAACAGTGTCCACTGGGGAAAGAAAGTACCCGCAAGTTCAGGGGCGCCCCTGGCTTCGCCATGGTGGGGGCCAGTCTCTGGGAAGAGGCTGCCTGGTTTAGTTTCATTTCAAAATACTTACATTTCTACCTGGAGTGCAGTAAACCATATATTGGTTTAGCATTTATTATTTCCCCAAAGTCAAAAACAGAATACTTCTTTCTCGGGTTTCTTAGCTGTGAATAAACTACTATTATTTGCCATGCGTCAAATCAACTGCTGACTAATCGGTCACCGTAAGTAAGGCTATATTAAAGTTATCTCCTTCGGGAATTCTGACTATTGTTTTTAATCATTTTCATGTCAGGAGGGAAGAAAGTCTTGAAGATGTATTTCTCTGTGTTTGTACTTACTAGATAGCTTCCTGTATTACACCACTGAGTCCTAGAAGAATCGAGATCAGGAAACTTCAAAGTGAAAAATTCTAACTAAAAAGTAGCACTTTCTCTTTCAGATTAGCCATAATTTTTCAAATTGTTTGACCAAATTATGGAAAATATATATAGTGTTTTTCCACTAATTATAATTAACATTTGTGCACTTGCTGTGACCTCCCCACCTCGTGTGCCAATTCTCATGTATTTTAGGAAGAAAAGCTTTTATCCAGCATTATTCTCTACTATGTTTTGTTTGCCCACTTTGAACTGGCATCTGAAGCTATTCAGTCTTCTGAATTTGAAAATAATCTTTTCTTTGGAACTATGGGGCAGTGGTTCTCAAACTTAAGTGTGTATCAGAGTCATGCAGAGAATTAGTCTACACACTGATCACTGGGGCCATTCCCAGAGTTTCTGAGCCAGCAGGTCTGGGGAGAACTTGCATTACTGACAAAATCTCAGGTGCTGCTGGTGGTCCAGGAACCCCACTTTGAGAACTACTGCTCTAAATGAAGAGGAGACAGCAGCTGAGTTGGCATCCCTTCCCCAACTCCCATATCACTGCAGCCCCTTCCTGAGTCCCTTTCCCCCTTCCAAGACTTGGCACACACCCCCCACCCCGTGGACCTCCGCACTTTGCATACAGCTGGAGCACAGCCTGGCTCTCAGAAGTCACTGAGCTGCTGGCACACAATGGGGAAAGAAAGGAGTGGCTGTCACCAAAGCTGCAGCATAAAGACTTAGTCTGCTGACAAATGCTGGGGTCCCCATTGTCCAGGCACACTCTCTCACCTCCCCCTTCTTAATTTTTTATTGTAATTAACATAACTAAACTGGGAACCCACGTTTTTGTCCTCATCTCAGCCAGTTGTAACCTGCAGGCTCTTTGGAAACACGGTAGAAAGAAACAATGGTCAAAGTGAGAAACCTCAGGGCCTTGCACAAGGTGGACATCCAGAGAGAGCATTATTTGTCTTCATCATTTTCAAATCAACACACTTCCCAGCCTCCTTAAGGGAAGAAACAGGCATCTAACAGCTTAAACAGGCTCCTCACAGGAGCAGATGCTGTCTGCTGCGTTCTCGTTCTCGGTGTAGCCGGCGCATGGGGCAGGGCCCCCTGCACTCTCATTCATCAATGGGATCAGATTAGCTTTCTGTCCTCCTGCAAGGTCACCAGCTGCAAATGCAAATTTGCAATGAGAAAGGGTGCGGTTTCCAATCTCCACCAGTCAGCAGGGGAGCCAGTTACCTAGGTGACAGGCTGTGCTGTTTTCCTGGGTAAATTTACAGGGAGGAGTGGAAGGGAAAAGACTAAAAGGAGCCTGGGCCATGAACTAACCCACTGCACTAGTGAATGCTGACCTCCAGCCACCACTGAGAACTGTGGACCACATTTCAGCCTGTTCTTTAACTTCCTAATCCTTCTTCCAATCAATGCCATGGATTACAAATTTGATTGTTCACTGTTTATTTTTCCATTCATATTCATAAGCCAAAAAAAAGGAACAGTGCAATTTGTATTTTCACAAGTGAGTTATACTGCTTCATAGCAATTAATGCTAAATTCTCAAGTTACAATATGACAATGAAGCTTGTGCGAGTATAAAGACTTTTCTTTCCCTGTATTAGAATTACAGAGAAGTAGCAACTCTTGAATAACTCTGTAAGCTTGTGGTTTAAATGTATCTATTTATCCATCCACGTACCTCCTTCTTTCTCTTCTCTTCTCTTTCTCTCTCTCTGTCTTTGTCTCTCTCTCCATGCAGTCACGTCAACGTTAGCAACCCAAAGCTCTGTTCATGACCCTTTCTCCCCCGCAGGGCCTTGTCCCCAGAGTCCGTGTGGCTGACCACTAAAACAGGATGGACAAATAAAGGAACAAATTAAGAAATGAACAAAAACTAAATAGGGTCCAATTGGGTATGCCTTGAAATAGGTATTAATATGTTCCTGAAAATTGGTTCAATTCATTTAGTTCATCTATTTTAAAATACAGAAACACAGTTTGCTATTTAAAGCAACTTGGTAGTGAATCATTTTGTAAAGCAAGGAAATTACCGTCACTTTGTAATAATCATGATTAACCAACTTTATTTGGTGCAGATTTTCACAGAGGGATTTTTCTTAGAGTACATGTGTCTCATGGTATTCAAGAGACTCATTCAAGAAATTCCGTAGAATCTCAGACGGCCAGAAGCCCAGGTGAGAGAGGCCACCCGAATGTGCAACAGGCATTTTGTAGGAAAGTTTGAGTTTTGCTTTTGTTTTTAAGGCTCCTCTTTCCAGAAGTTAGTCTTGACTAATACCGGGAAACTACAAAACCGGCCTGTGGAGACAGAAGTCAGGTGGTATCTCTGGAGGGGAGGGAAGAGCTATTCAAAGTAGAACATGATTAACGCTTCAACAGAAGTGCCAAAACCGAACGTTGGGTGGGAAATGCCAAACAGGATCGAAGAGTAAGGAAAGCACCGCTGAGCTGGGACTTAACGGATGGATGAGCAGCCTTTCCGTGGAGCTGGGAGGGGACCTGGGGCTCTCTCACTGGGTGTGGACCGTTCTGAGTTTCCTTGTCTGTGAGGCGGGGCAGGTGAGACCAGCCCACAGGGCTCTCTGGGACTCAGTGGCACTCCCATGTCAGGACGTGCCGCACCAGTGAGGCTCTCAGTCACAGCTGAACAGGGGGCTCCTGTTCCAATCCAATGGTCACATGCTGTCCCTCCTTTGACACCTCGGTGTCAGCTTTGAAGAACTGACAAATGGCCAATAATAAATCCTTGAAAGCCTCAATTTCTCCAAGAAGAGGTTTCTGGTCAGCTGGGAGAGTGGGGAAGAAGCTGGCCAGGTGCTGGGCTGTGCAGAAGGAGGACGCGGAGGCAGCTCACAGCGGGCTCAGACCTGGCTACGCTGTGAGCTCATCCTGGAGCCACCTGGCCCTGGGAACAGGCCTTTTCTGGGCACCAAAGAGGGCAATTGGAAGACTCCTAGCCTGCATGTCTCCCGACTTCGCACACATAATATCCTGTCCCTTCACAGTCTCATTTTGTAGATGGGAGGAAAAGGGGCTTCAGGAAATCCAGGGAATTTTCCAAATTCATCGTTAGTAAGGAAGGGGCAGACTTAGAACAAAAATCAAAATCTGCTGGAGCCCAGGGCCTTTTGCAGGCATGGTCAGTGGACACTGAGGACTACTCGGTCTCCAGTCGCCACTTCTCTCACAGACAGCGTCTGGGGAAGCCGAGTTTCCATCTGAGTGTGGTTAATAGTATCAGCATCGTGAGCGGTGAAGTTACGTGAGAATAAGTCCTTTTTTAATGTCCTGATCTGCAGGTCCCCAGACAACTGTCTGATCAATGCAGATTTCATCTTGAGGTCAGACTGGCAGCTGCTTCTGAAGCTGAGTCATCCAGGACCAGCCCTGTGGGCTGCTGAGGGTGGTCCCCTCCCCGGGCTCCCCATCCTCGGGTCCATTCCCCTTCCCTCCCCCTCCCTCTGTGGAGCTGTCTCTCCTGGGACTCTCCCCTGAGAGCCTTCGGTGCAAAGTGGTTTACGAGCGACTGTGAATCCATCCATGTTGTATTCAAGCTCATTTATAGAGAAGCAATTGTGAGAGAAATTCCACAGGGTGCCATAGGAACCTTCCCTAGGACAAGCAGAAGCTACTCAGACAGTTTAAGAACAGCAATATGCTGAAAATATAATAAAAAAATATTTGCAAATGGTATATAAAATCTGTCTGGTTTTTTCCTCTCCAATTTTAGAGTCCCTCTCTCTTCTCTGCTCCCAGCTGGGTTCCTTATGAAGACACTAAGACCCAGTGGGCACCATCATTTCAGCTTTAAAAGACATTCATTCTTGACTTTCCAATAAACCTGCTGTGAGGACAGAGTGATGCCTGATTTCTCTGCAGAGAAAATATGCAGAGCTTTCTGATGACCCTCACCTGGGTATGAGCTTCACTCCCACAAGCAGCTGTGTCAAGAAGGAGAGAACAGAGCTGGTAGATTCCTTCCAGGACAACAAGGACACCAAATGGAGTTACTTCATGTCAGCTACTGGGAGGTCAGCTGGCTGGACCAACGCCCAAGGTCCCAGCAAGCCACACCCTGAGCGCCTGCCTTGGCTGGTTGCTGGTTGCCATGGCAACATGACAGCCCACAGAGACAGGCAGGATGGTGCCAAGCAGGAAAAGGCTAGACAGACAGCTGAGCTGTTGCATGGGGGCGTGGTGGGCCCAGGCATTCCGGAAAGAGCTTCAAGTACATGAGGGACTTAACGGCACTTTTTCTTCTAATGAAAAAACATCATAAATGGTGATGATGAAGATAATTGCACGATGGTGGAGAAAAGGAATGGAAATCATAAAAACCTGAAAGGGACCAGCTTCATCCAATGAAGGCGTGGGATAGTGAGAAAACAATATCCCAGCGGAGTTTACGGTCCTGAAGCAGGAGGAAAGGTAAAGCAGGGAAGGAACAACCGGTCTTTGGAACAGAGGGAGAAAGGAAATGCAAGAGTCTAGGAGGCTCCCTCCAAGGCGGCCTGGGGCAGTGAGTGACCTTGGCGATGACAAAGCGCAGCTTGTGTTGGAAATGGAATAGCAGCTGCCGCCCTCTGCAGTCAGGAGCCACCAACAGTCTGATATTCAGTGCTGACGGACGGCTAGAGATTTTGCACTGCCTTGAATTAAAGTTTCCTTTCTTCCTATGAAATCAGACCTTTTTTGTAATGTATAAATGGATTTAAGTAGAAGTTTCAAGTAGTCATCACAAGTCACATCAGGCACATAATGCAAAAAATGTGTGGGTCTGGTTTCGAGCAGGTATAGCTTCTTGTTAAGGGTTCCAGCTCTCGTGAAATCTGCTCTCCCCCCTGAGGAGGGATAAGGCCTTCAGGGGACAGCGATGCGTAAGTGCCCTGGGCTCTCACTGTGCAGGCGAGAGCACTCGTGGAACAGCCTGCCAGGAGCTGCAAACGCATGATAACGTTAGTCAGAGGGGCCATTGCTAAGAAGATCTCTGGCCTTCCTGGCTGTCTTGCCTGGGCTAATTAAAAAGCCCTACATCCTGAGTGACCAAGGCCAACATTAACTTTCTCTATAAATTAATCTGAGTGGAAAATGAACAGAACCAATGTTATTACTTCCAAAATAGTGAAAACCATGTCAAGATTCTGTTTAGTGCCCAGTCGGGCTCAGTTTACAGCAAATCATTAGCCATATATGAACCTTCCTTGTAATGTCAATCAATCATGCAGATCACAATGTGAAGGAATGCCCCATTCTAGAACTTGCTTTCAAACACTTTCTTCAGAAGATGCTACAGAAAGTTGCCCAGTAAAACACAAAGTCACATATTCTTTGGACTGAGTTTAACTTCTGCCTTTGCTTCCTGGAATTGACCCTAGCGATGGTGTTGGCCTCTGCTGGTCTCTCCCAACCACAGCTCAGGCAAGCCCAGCTGCCACTGAGACTCATCTGATAGGATTTTCTCCCTGAGAATCTGTCTGCTCAAAGACATTGGGTTCCCCTGGCATCCCCTGGTTAACATTTATATCTTTATAAGAATACTTCAGGAAAACATCCAGTATATGTAAATATACTGTAAAGAGTATACTACTGTAAAGAGCCCCTACAAATCAATAAGGAAAAGGCAGACAACTCAATAGAAAGATGGGCCAAGGATGGGAAAAAACATTAAAACCAAAATGAAATACCACCACATACACATCAGAATGGACAAAATGGAAAAGATGGGCAGTTTCAAGTTGTCAAGATATTATATTAATATAATATAATTACAGTTAATAATTATATTCAATTTTCTAAATAACCCAAACATTTAATTATTTAAATAAACAACTTAAATATTTATTTTATTATCTGAATAATTTAAGCATTTAGTTATTTGAATGATTATAATTATTTTTATTATAAAATAATAAATTATTTCAATAATATTAAATATCAGCAGCTTAATTATAGAACTATATACAGGGTATTGTATACAGTGCATTTATACACTGTAAATTGACACCACTATTGTGAGAAACTTATTTGTCAGTATATATTGAAGCTGAATGGGTGTACACTATGACCCAGAATTCTACTTCTAGGTATACACAACAGAATGCATACCTATGTCCACCAGAAGAAAGAACAAACAAGTGTGTTCACATGAGCCCCAAACTATTCAAGCTTCCATCTACATAGAATGGATAAATTATGGTTTATTCACACAATGGAACACAGTCACATATCTCTTAACAATGGGGACATGCTCTGAAAAATGTGTTGTTAGGCGAGGTTGTTGCTATGCTGACATCGTAGAGCACACTTACACAAGCCTGGATGGTAGAGCCCGCTTCGCACCTAGGCTGTATGCTGTGGCCTGTGGCTCTGAGACTACATACCTGTACAGCATGTTACTGTCCTGGACACTGTAGGCAATTGGATCACAAAGGTGAGTATTTGCGTGTCTAAACATGGAAGAGGTAAACATACGGTACTATAATCTTACGGGACCACTGTTGCATACGCAGTCCATTGCTGAGTGAAACTCCACTGTGCGGCACATAACTGTCCTGTATGCAGAGGTTGAACATACCACAACTTCCTGCAACAACACAGATAAACCTCACTAACACCGTGTTGAGTGAAAGAAGCTGGCGGAGAAGAGCACCTTCTGTATGACTCATTCATATAAAGCCCAGTACCCGGCAAACCAATCTATGGAGTTAGAAGTTAGGAGGGTGTGCAGGAGGGAGTGTCAGAGGTTTTGATACAGCCCTTTCTTGTTCTGGGCATGGGGTAGTCCCTTGGGGAAAAATCGCTCAGCTGTACAACTCATGATCTGTGTTCTTTGCTTTATGTATGTTATACTACAATAAAAGTTACCAAAGCGAAACCAAACCAAACCAATCCTCACCCCCACAAGGAGGACCTGCACCCTGAGAAGCCCTGGCCCTCCAGGCCGGAGACCTCGAGACCCCTGGGAGCCACAGCTGCCTCCTGCTGATGGTCGGTCCCTACTGGAGAGGCCAGGAGAGCTTCCCCTTGTTCTCATCAACTCCCTGTCTTACCTGTTGCTCCTGGGCACCCCCAAAGCACTGTCTCTGCCTAACCCCAATCGCTCAGGAGAGAAACAGGAGCAAAGTTAGTATCCTTTTCTTACATTCTAAATCTCACCGTTACTTACCTATCATCACATAGCAGGGGAAATCATGCTTTGCTCTAGCAGGTGTTAGTTAGACCCTAGTTGTGTGGTGTCACCAATTCTTACAAAATTTATCATAGCACCCGCTGGTTCCTCCTTTCTTTTTCTCCTTCTCAGAGAACTTTTGACACTCCCAGCCACTTTGGTCCTCCCACGGTGCCTGACGATGCTGTGTCTCCCTCACACACTTTCCCAGGCTCGGGGGAACGGGGCCACTTTGTGGACACTGCTCTTTGGCTACCACTGGCCCTTAGCTACCTGCAATATATACCACAGTCATAGGCATGATCTTTGAGTGTGGTCCATGACGAAAGTCTAAAAAGCAAATGCCAAATAGATTTAGTGAATAAAATACAGTTCTGTCTTTTTTGAAGGGCACCTAGAAAAGAAGCAAACAATAGAATTATCTTTAAAATGATTATTGCACACTGTCTGCTTCTAACACTTCTTTATGCTTAAAAATCTTCAGCCTTCTATTTAGGAAAATTTCCCTGAGTTCCAACTGAATTTATTAGGTCTGTTTAAATTGCTGCTAAAATGTAGGGCATAAATTTTAAAATTTACACTCTACTTCCAACTTATACCATATATTCAAGTGATATCTTTTAATTATGTATGCCTTTTGCATATAGTGGAAAACATTAAAATAATAAAGATTCTAATTTAGAAATAATTGTACAATTTATAAATGTTAAACCGGCAGTATTTTTATCATTAGTGCTCTACCGCCTCCTAGTGGAACATTTGCATTATTGCAGCTGCTCTTCAGAGATGATTACAGCACCGAGATCTTTCATTGTCTTTATAGTCCATATACTTGCCCAAGAAATTCGAGGTGACTCAGTTAATTAATACACACTATAATAAGGTAAAAAAACTAGAACTCAGGCTTACAGTCTATTCAACAACATCCCTTCACTAAAGGTAATAATGGATTCCGTGAGAGATTTCCTAAAGTTGTTTCATCTTAGACGAAGGCATGACACCAAAGCACAGTGAAGACAATCCCGGTAGCCAAAACCATGAATTATTTTTCTTTCTTTTTTTGAGACAGTGTCTCTCTCTGTCACCTAGGCTGGAGTTCAGAGGCATCATAGCTCACTGTAACACTGAACTCCTGGGCTCAAACGATCCTCCTGCTTCAGCCTCCCGAGTGACTGGGACTAAAGGCACGTGCCACTACCACATCCAGTTGATTTTTCTATTTTTTTATAGAGACAATGTCTTGCTCTTGCTCAGGCTGGTCTCAAACTCCTGGCCTGAAGCAATCCTGCCTCAGCTTCCCAAAGTGCTAAGATTACAGGCATGAGCCACCGCTCCCGGCCACCATGAGTTTCTTTATCCAGCTCACATATCGGCTATCTTGACCTGGTAAATAATACTAAAGAAAAGAATGAAGAGTGTGACTTTTGAACTACACTCCACAGAGTTTTCAATAAAGATCAGTCACAGATATTTGAAGCTTGTATTTGATTTCAACAGCTTGGAGCGTGGGCAATTTGTGTAGCTGATTAAGAGTAATCCGTATGTTTTCAAAGCACCAAGCAGATGACAGAGCTGCCTTCATTTCTGTTGGAAAATAAACAGCCTAATGAAAATGCTAGACTGAATAGATGACCACCCGGGTCTTGGTATTCAGTGTATTCACACTCACTTGATACTTCTCTTGGCTTTTGTAAAATAGGCTGTGGTGAGTTATGGGATCAGTCATGGGGAGAAAGAGAAGGAAAGTCACAAAGGGCTCAATATTTACAAGAGCAGGCACTGTACTAGCCACCTTCATTTTGGACCTCATTTATCATCACATTTCTATCAACCTACCTCACAGAGCCAAGAGGGGTTAGGACTTTTCAGAAAGGAAGATTTCCCCCTAAGTTTTCTTATAGAGAATTTTTATTTTTAGGTCCGAGATCTATTGTGAGTTAGTTCTTTGCATAGGTTCATTTTTTGCTTAGTGGATAGCTAACCATTCCAGCACTATTCATTGAAAAAAGCTATCCTTTTTCCATTGAATTGACTCTTTCCATATCTGTAGAAAATCAGTTCACCATAGATGAATAGTCTATTTCTTAACTCTATTCTGTTCCACACATCTGTATGTCTGTCCTTTCTTCACAACTTTTTTTTTTTTTGGAGGCGGGGTGTTGCCCAGGCTGGTCTCCAACTCCTGGGCTCAAGCGATCCTCCTGCCTAGATCTCCTGAGTAGCTGGGGCTACAGGTGCACTCCACCGTGCCTGTCTTCTCCTCTATGTCTTGATTACTGTAGATTTACAGTGAAGTCTTGAAAACAGATAGTGTGGGTCTTCCCCCTTTGTTCTTCAAAATTGCTTTGGCTATTGTAGTCCATTTGCTTTTACGTATAAAGTTTAGAATTAGCTTGCTGATTTCTACAAGCAATTCTGTAAGGATTTTGATTGGATTGGTGTTGAATCTGTAGATAAGTTTGGGGAGAATGGATACCTTAACAATCTTGAGTCTTCCAATCCATAAAAAGAGTATGTCTGTCCATTTATTTAGGTCTTTCATCAGGATTTTGTAGTTTTCAGCATACAGACTTGCATATATTTTGTTAGATTTGTACCTAAGAATTTCTTGGGGTTATTTTGTGTGTGTGTGAATGTGTGTGTGTGTGCTATTCAAATGGTATTTTTAAAATATTCATCTTCAAATGTTTATTGCTAATAAATAAAAATACAATTAATTTTTGTCTATTGATCTTGTATCCTGACCTAAACACACTTACTAGTTGTAACAGCTTTGTTGTAAATTCTTTGTGAATTTCTAGGTAGATAATCATGCCATCTGTGAATAGAGACAGTTTTATTTGTTTCCTTTTGTTTCTTTTTCTTGCCTTATTGCAGGTTATGATCTTTAGTATGATGTTGAATAAAAAAGAAAAATAGCCTTGCCTTGTTCCTAATCATAGAGTAAAAGTGATTGGTCTTTCACCATTAAGTATGAGGTTGCTGTTGGTATTTTGTAGATGACCTTTATCAGATTAAGAAAGTTTCCTATTCCTTTTTGAATGAGCTTTGGCAGTGTGTTTTTCAATGAATTTGTCCATTTTATCTAAGTTGTTAAATTTATAGGCATAGAATAGTTTGTGCTGCTTCTTGATTATTCTTTCAATGTCTTTAGTGTCTGTAGTAATGTCCTCTTTTTTATTACAATTATGGGTAACAGTCTTCTCTATTTCTTGGTGAGTGTAGCTAGAGGTTTGTCAATTTTGTTAATTTTTTCAAAGATCTATAGTTTTTCAATTTATTTTTTTAATTTTGGTAAAATGTGCATAACACAAAATTTACCATTTTAACCACTGTAAGTGTATAGTTCAATGTCAATAAAGATATTAATTAACATTGTTGTGCATCGATTGCCACCATTCATCTCCAGAACATTCTCATCTTGCCCAACTGAAACTCTGCCCATTAATGACTAACATCCCATCCCCTTTTCCGCAGCACCTGGAAACCACCATTCTATTTTCTGTCTCTCTGAATTTGACTGCTCTGGGTACGTCATACGAGTGGAATCACATGCATCATTTGTCCTTCTTGACTGGCTTAGTTCCCTTAGCAGAATGTCCTCAAAGGTTCATTCATGTTGTACCATGTGTCAGAATTTACTTCTTCTTTGAGGATGAATAATTAATATTCCATTGTATGTATATAGCACATTTTGTTTATCCAGTCATCCATCAATGGACACTTGGGTTGTTCCACCTTTTGGCTATTTTGAATAATGCTGCGATGAACATGGATATACAATATCTGTTTGAGTACCTGCTTTCAGATCTTTTGGTATACACCCAGAAGTGGAATGGCTGGATCACATTCTATGTTTAATTTTTTTAGGAATCACCATACTATATTCCACAGTGGCTGCACTATTTTACATTCTCATTAGCAGTATACAAGGGTTCCAGTTTCTTCACATCCTCAGTAACACTTGTGATTTTTTTTTTAGATAACAGCCATACTGATGGTTATCAAGTGGTATCTCATGGTTTTGATTTCCATTTTGCTAATGACTAGTGACGTTGAGCATTTTTTCATGTGCTTGTTGGCCATCTGTATATTTGTTTGGAGAAACGTCTATTCATGTCCTTTGCACAGTTTTTACTTGGGGTTTTTGTGTTGAGCTATATGGATAGAGTTTTTGGCTTATTGGCTTTTTTCTATTATTTGTATGTTCTTAATTTCATTGATTAAAAAGTGATACCTCACCTTTATGATTTCCTTCCTTCTGCTTGCACTGAGTTTCATTTGCTCTTTTCCTAGTTTCTTAAAGTTATCCAAGACCTTTTTCCTTTTCTAATGTAAGCACTTAATGCTATCAGTTTTCTTCTGTGCACTAGTTTAGCTGCAATGCACAAATTTTATGTTTTACTTGCATTTTCATTCCATTCAAAATATTTTGATTTTTTTATTATATATATATATATATATTTTTGAGACAGGGTCTCACTCTGCTGCCCAGGCTAGAGTGCCATGGCGTCAGCCTAGCTCGCAGCAACCTCAAACTCCTGGGCTCAAGCAATCCTTCTGCCTCAGCCTCCCGAGTAGCTGGGGCTATAGGCATTCGCCACCATGCCCAGTTAATTTTTTGTATATATTTTTAGTTGTCCAGCTAATTTCTTTCTATTTTTTTTAGTAGAGACGGGGTCTTGCTCTTGCTCAGGCTAGTCTTGAACTCCTGAGCTCAAATGATCTGCCCACCTCGGCCTCCCAAAGTGCTAGGATCTCACGCCCGATCTAAAATATTTTTAAATTTCAATGTTGACTTCATTTTTGACACATGGGTTATTTCAAAGTGTGTTGTTTATTTTCCACATATTTGGAGGTTTTCCTAATCTTTTTCTGTTATTATTCTAGTTTAATTCAGTTGTGGTATAACATGTTTTATATGATTTCATTTCTTTTACATTTGTTAAAGTTTATTTTATGGTTCAGAATATGCTCTATCTTGGTGAATGTTTTATGTGTATTTGAAAAAAATGAATATATTCTGCCATTGGATACGTCAACTTTAATTGGGTTTAATTGGGTTACCTAGGTCAATTAGGTCTTCTATATTGCCTCACTAATTTTCTATCTACCTGTTCTATTGATGACTGAGAAAGGACCATTGAAATCTCCAACTATAACTCTGGATCTGTTTCTTCTTTCAGTTTTATCAAGTTTTGCTTCATGTGTTTTGAAGCTCTGTTGTTGGGTGACTGCACATTTGAGATTATTGTCTTGTTAGTGAACTGACTCCTTTATCATGATCTAATGCTCCTCTTTTTCCTGGCAATATTTCTTGTTCTGAAGTCTACTTTGTCTGATAGTAATAACCACCCCAGCTTTCTTTTGATTAGTGTTTTCAAGATACGTCTTTTTCTATCCTTTTAATTTATCTTTGTCGTTGTAATTAAAGTGGGTTTGTTGTAGACAGCATTCTTTCATACAATATGACAATCTTTGTCTTTTAATTAAGTTTAAACTGTTTACAGTTAATGTATCTATTAACCATTATGAACCATTAAATTCACCATTCTGTTGTTTTCTATTTAGGTTTGCTTTTAAAAGCCATCTAAAGGCAGGGCTTGTGCCATAATCACACTAGTGATTTCTAGCAAATTCAAACGACAATAAGAACACAATCATTTTGGGCCATCTTCTAGTTGGCAGGAAGTCAATAGCCCATGGAATGGTTACTACAAATAAATAAGCAACATGTTACTTATATACTTAAGCCAAAGGGTTAGTGCGCCTTTCAGACTGTGAGAGAAAACAGCAGGGCGTCTAAAGACACGGGGCTCTGACCAGCTCTGCTGCTTGCCAGAAGTGCAGATTTGGGCAAGTTACCTTATCTCTCTGAGACACAGTTAAATAGACAAAATATACCATCTACAAGCAAGTAGAGGAGATATCCCTGAATTGGGTAGAACTGGGGAAAAAAATCTCTCCATTTGGGGATAGTTCCTCAGAGAAGATGGAATTTCTGAATGTGTGTGGATGATAAAAGGGGATTTGATGAATAGTCACAGTAAGATTGGGAGTATTTTTGTAGACAGGGAGAATAATTAGATTATATACACAAACCAGTGACAGTTGCAAGAATGGAAATGAGGAACTAGGAGCTTCAACTAATGCAGAAGGTTGGCAAGATTTTAATTCAACAGGCTTGAAGATCACCTGGATTAGTGGACAGAAAAGAAGAGGTCTAGGATCATTTTCAAGCTTCAGACTTGGGAAGCCAGGTAGCTGGTGGTTCCTTTCACTGAGATATGAAATACAGGAGGACAAGTTGGAGGGGGAAGGTTTGGAAATTGAAGGAATATCAGTTTTAAATTAATGTCAGTTGATTCAGAGGTGTCTGTGACAAGCCAAGATGGCGATGCCAGCAGGTGCTTGATCTATGTATTTGCAACCGAGAGTGGTCTGCGCTAGACTTGGAAGCTATCGGCACAGCAGGTGGATGCTGGGCCACAGGGGTGGGCAAGTGTATACACTGAAAATTGGGGGAGGATGGAACCTGGAACGTTAGTGAGGATGCCTGCAGCTGTTAGTACGGAAAGCCCAACTAAAATTGACGTGGACTGCTATCGTCTCACAAAGCTAGAAAACTAACGGCTCAGGTTAACTCAGTGGCTCTGAAAGTGAAGGACAAGGATTCTTCCCATTTTTCTCATCTGTCTTCCTCAATGTTTTGGAGTCTTTTAAGGTGGAATTCCTTCAGAGTTCCAGGGTGGCTGCCGCAGTTTCAAGCAACCCCATGAAGATCACTCCAGAGGCAGCAAAGCACCTGTGCGTGGGTCCTCAAGAGTAAAACTCTTTCCCAGAAACCCTGTAGCAAGACTGAGCTCGTTGGTTGGCAAGATGTGGTCACACACCCACCCCAACAATCGCTGGCCAAGGGATGGTGTTACTCCGTTACCCTGGGTGTGTGTACAGTCAGGATTCACCCCTCCGGCTGCAGAAAGGTGCAGCCTCCCCAGGAGCACTGGGCCACCTGACACCTGAGCAAAATGAAAGCAGTGAGGAAACAACTGTTTGCTGGGTGGAAGCTGGCAGCCTCCCTCTCCCCGGAGCGCAACGCCTGAAAGACGGCACGTGTTAGAGATGCGTAGAGCAGTCTGAGGACACTGACGTTAGGGGCCACAGAAGCCAAGGAGGCAGGTATCTGGAAAGAGAGCATGCCTGTTAAGAAAAGGCTAACCAGGCCGGGTGTGGTGGCTCACGCCTGTAATCCTAGCACTTTGGGAGGCCGAGGCGGGTGGATTGCTCAAGGTCAGGAGTTTGAAACCAGCCTGAGCAAGAGCGAGACCCCGTCTCTACTAAAAA
>CAUYRT010063145.1:0-11138 GCA_963574885.1 Lepilemur ruficaudatus | reverse complement strand
AATTAATTTCTTTCTATTTATAGTAGAGATGGGGTCTCGCTCTTGCTCAGGCTGGTCTCGAACTCCTGACCTTGAGCTATCCACCCGCCTCGGCCTCCCAGAGTGCTAGGATTACAGGCGTGAGCCACCGCGCCCGGCCTGTGAATGATTTTTTTAATGTGTTGTTGAATTTGGTTTGCTAGTATTTTGTTGAGAATTTTTGCTTCTATTTTCAACAGTGATATTGGTCTGTAGTTTTCTTTTTTCATTGTGTCCTTGTCTGATTTTAATATCAGGGTAATGCTGGTCTCATAGAATGAGTTTGGAAGTGTTCCCTCGTCTTCAATATTTTTGAGGAGTTTGAGTAGAATTAATATTAGTTCTTTAAATGTTTGGTAGAATTCAGCAGTGAAGCCATCAGGTCCTGGGCTTTTCTTTGATGGCAGACTTTTTATTATTGCTTAGATCTTGTTACTCATTATTGGTTTAGCAAGGTTTTCTATTTCTTTCTATTTCTTCCTGGTTCAATCTTGGTAGGTTGTATGTGTCCAGGAGTTTATCCATTTCTTCTAGATTTTCCAATTTGTTGGCATATTGTTATTCATAACAGTCTCCAATGATTCGTTGCTTTTCTGTTGTCTCAGTTGTTATGTTTCCTTTTTTGTTTCTGATGTTATTTATTTGGGCCTTCTCTCTTTTTTTCTGATTTGTTGATTTTGTTTATTTTTCAAAAAAACAGCTTTCCATTTCATTGATCTTCTGGGTTATTTTTTCATCTTAATTTCATTTATTTCTGTTCTGATCTTTATTATTTCTTTCCTTCTACTAATTTTGGATTTGTTTTGTTTTTGCTTTTCTAGTTTCTTAAGGTACATCATTAAGTTGTCTATTTGAATTCTTTCTACTTTTTGGAAATAAGTGCTTATTGCTATAAACTTCCTTCTTGGTACTGATTTGCCATATTCTATAGATTTCGGTATTTTTGTATTTCCACTTTCATTTGTTTCAAGATATGATTAAATTTCTTCCTTCTTAATTTATTCATTGACCCATTGGTCATTCAGAAGCATGTTGTTTAATTTCCATGCATTTGTGAAGTTTCTGAGGCTCCTTGTGTTATTGATTTCTAATTTTATTCCACTGTGGTCAGAAAAGATACTTGGGCCTGTCCTGATGGCTCACGCCTGTAAACCTAATACTCTGGGAGGCTGAGACAGGCAGATTGCTCATGGCCAGGAGTTCAAAACCAGCCTGAGTAAGAGTGAGACCCCCGTCTCTACTAAAAATAGAAAGAAATTAATTGGCCAACTAAAATATATAGAAAAAAATTAGCCAGGCATGGTGGCACATGCCTGTAGTTCCAGCTACTCAGGAAGCTGAGGAAAAAGGATTGCTTAAGCCCAGTAGTCTGAGGTTGCTGTGAGCTAGGCTGACGCCATGGCACTCCACCCCAGTCAACAGAGTGAGATTCTGTCTCAAAAAAAAAGAAGATACTTGATATGATATCTATTACACTTTTTAAAATTTGTTCATACTTGTTTTATGGCCGAAGATATGGTCTATTTTGGAGAATGTACCATGTGCTCCTGAAAAGAATGTGTATTCTGCAGGAGTTGGATGAAATGTTCTGTAAGAGTCAGTTTGGTCTATAAGATCTAGTGTGTAGTTTAAACTCCAATGTTCCTTTGTTGATTTTCTGTCTGGATGATCTGTTCATTACTGACAATGGGGTGTAAAGTCCCCTGGTATTATTATATTGCAGTCTATCTCTCCTTTTAAGTCTATTAATGTTTGGTTTATATACTTGGGACTCTAGTGTTGAGTGCATAGATATATATATAATTTTTATATCCTCTTGCTGAATTGACCCCTTTATCACTATATAGTAACCTTCTTTGTCTCTTTTTACAGTCTTTGATTTGTAGATTATTTTATCTCATATAAGTATAGCAACTCCTGCTCTTTTTTGGTTTTCAATTATATAGAATATCTTTTTCCATCCCTTCACTTTCAGTCTATGAGTGTCTTTATAGATGAAGTGGGTTTCTTGAAGGTGGCATATAATTTGGTCTTGTAAAAACAAGATAAAAAAAATTTTATCCATTCAGCCACTTCATGCCTTTGAATTGGAGAATTGAGTCTATTTACATTCACTGAAAAATAAGGACTTACTAATACCATTTTTGTTTCTTGTTTTCTGGTTGTTTAATAACTGTTCTCTTACCTTCTTCCTTTCTTCCTGTCTTCCTTTGTGGCTAAGTGATTTTCTCTGGTAATATATTTTAATTCATTACTTTTTATTTTTAGTGAATCTAAGTTTTTGCATTGTGGTTACCATGAGGCTTACAAAAAACATCTCATACATATAATGAGTTATTTTAAAGAGATGACAATTTATCTTAGATCTCAAAAGAAAAAAAAAGAAACAAAGAAAAAATGGGAAAAAACTCCACTATAACTTCACCCCCCACATTTTGATTTTTAGTGTTCTCAATTTAAATATTTTTATATTACTTATTTCATAAATAGGTTGCTATAGCTAGTACTATTTTTGAGAAATTTGTCTTTAGAGCTTTATATTTGATTTATAAGTGGACTGAACACCACAATTACAGTATTAGAGTATTCTAGGTCTGTCCATGTTCTTAATTTTACCAGTGGGTTGTATACCCTAAAAGTTTTTTTTGTTTGTTTGTTTTCACATATTAGTGTTTATTCTTTAAGACTGAAAAACTCCTTTTAGCATTTCTTGTAAGATGGGTCTGGTGATGGTGGATTCTGTCAGCTTTTGTTTATCTGAAAAAGACTTTATCTTTCCTTCCTATTTATAGGATAACTTTGCTGGATACAGTATTCTTATATGGCTGTTTTTTTCTTTGAAAATGTCATTCCACTCCCTCCTGGCCTAAATATTCCACTGAGAAGTCTGTTGCCAGACAAATGGGATCTCCTTTATATTTTATTTGCTTATTTTCTCTTGCTGTTTTTAGGATCCTCTCTTTGTCCTTAACCTTTGAGAGTTTATTATATGCCTTGGGGTACTCTTATTTGGGTCAAAACTGTTTAGTGTTTTCTGACCTTCCTGTACCTGTATATTTATATCTTTCTCAAGTTTCAGGAAGTTTTCTCTTCTTATTTCTTTGTTAAGCTTTCTATCTCTTGCTTTTGCTCAACACCATCTTGAACACCAATAATTTTTAATTTGGTCCTTTGAGGTAACTTTCTATATCTTATACATGATCTCCATTGCTTTTTATTCCTTTTTCTTTTTTCTTCTCTGTCTGTCCAAATAGTCTGCCTTCAAGCTCAGTAATTCTTTCCTCTGCTTGATCTATTCTACTATTGAGAGCCTCTAATGAATTTCTCAGTTCAGCAAATGTACTTCTCAGTTCCAAGATTCTTGTTTGATTTTTTTATTATTTCAATCGCTTTTTAAAATTTCTCTGATAAATTTCTGAAATGCTTTTCTGTGTTATCTTGGAGATCACTGAGTTTCCTTAAAACTACTATTTTGAATTTTTGGTCAGAGAGCTCACATATTGTTGTCTCATTAGGGTCAATTATTGCTTTGTCCATTTGGGGAGATCATGGTTTCCTCTTTGCTATTGTTTCTTATGAATGTGATTCTGTGTCTTTGCATTGAAGGGTTAGTTATTTATTCCAGTTTTCTCTATTTGGCTTGTTTTGGTTTTTATTGGATATTTTTGTTTAGAGGTTCTTTACTGCTAGGTCACTGCTTACTTTTTGGCTCTAGGTGACACCTTAAGCTAAATTCCTCAGCTCTTTTAACCAATTGTAGTGCTGCCCTTCTTGAATGGGGACCACTCCATGTGGGAAGGTTGGCTAGAGATTCATGCCCAGGGGACCTGTGGGACAAACCTCCTACTGTGTGGTGCTGCTAAAAAGCCACTCTGATTTGGCATCTCCTTTGGCTGAGGTAGCAGTTTCCAGGGCTGGGGATGGTAGTCCTGCCTCCCACAATTGTCTCTGACAGTTCTCAGGAACATTTCTCCCTCAGGTACTCACTATGCTTCCTGCGAATTAGGCAGCATCGGGTATCCTGCCAGAGAATCAAAGATAGTGAGAAAGCTGCCTGCCCACCTCAATTTTACTTTTTTCAGTGTAGAAACAGTGAGTTGGGGGGAAATGTTCTGTGCACTTGGTGCGGGGCAGAATGCGGGAAGGGGTAGAGCAGATTTGGAAGTCCAGTTCTCTTACCATTTGCTAGAGTTTTTCACTTCTCTGTGGCTCCATGAATGATCTCATCTTTGTATTTGAGTTCTGGGATATTTCTGGTGATAATCTCTCTATTTGTTTTTGATTTTCTGTTGTAGGAAGTAGGGAAAAGTGAAGCCAGTTTGTTTCTATGCCACTGTTTTTCCAGTGAGTATTTAAGAGCTTAAATAATGAACTAGTCATTGCACATACATCAGAATCCCAGTTGGTTTATGAGAATTTCACAACGGTAAAAAAAAGAGAAAGTAGTGAACAAGCCCATGTTCAGTTGCCATGGAAACCCATATTTACCTTAGGGTTCATATTTGGTACAATTTCCTCAAATTCTCCTTGAAGATTCCAGGTGATTTTGGAGTTCTCTAAACCTCAATTTCTAAATATATTTAATCAGATTCATATTTCTGGGTTATTTTACCTTTGACATTCTATTAATTTAAACCTATGAGTTCTATCAGCATCATCAAAGGAAGAACTCTCTAGAATAAGTGAATGTCTTGTTATATTTTTTCAAGAGACATCATCCATCCATTCATTCATTCAACAAACACTGAGTATAAGATTGCAGACTTAAAAATAGAAAAAGTCCATGAAATACAAACTCATATAGCTAACTTCTATAAGGAAATCAAGAACTACAAGAAAGTCATTATGACTGGCTTACAACTGATGCTTCAAACCACTTTTGATGAAAAGTTAAGGGCTCTTCTATTGGAATGTAAAGTATGCAGACTAAGAAAATTTACTACAAGTGAGTCAGAAATTCTCTGAATTCTAAATAGGCTCTCAAATGGCTATAGTGTTTGGAGAAAACTAGTAATAGAATACTTTACCTTCAGTTATTTGTGATGAGAATCTAAAATCTCATCATAGAAACTTCAAAACAGTTTCCAGTGCAACTATCCCAAGGGCAAGAAAAAACTGTTAGATTTGATCTAGGATGTGGAATTGGCTGCTATTCATTAAGGGACTTTCTTCCTTAAAAAAATTTTATATAGTACAATTCTATTATTCACCCAATATCTTTTCATTTGATCAAAAAGTAACTACATTTGATTTGTAAGGGAGAGATGGGATTGATTTGGCAAATGGAAACTAAGAAAATCTTTCTAGATGGATATTTTGACTTTCACTGTTCCATGGAACAGGACAAAATTAGGCAGGAAATTACAAAAGTCTGTGATTCAAAGGAGGAAATTACTTGTGTGGTATCGTGTAGAGGATCCACTGAGCAGGTGCTGCTGGCACAAAGTGAGGGGCTCGGCCAGCTTTTCTGTTTAGTTTCTGAGTATTGCTGCTTATACCACTACCAGGTGCCATGCCCTGAGCAGGGGGCACTAAGATGGGTAGGAGGCTGCCCCTGCTCTTGAGATTTTATAGTCCATTTGGGGGAGACTCAGCCAAATAACTAGACAGTTCCAGCCCAGCGTGATTGGGACCCTAATGGGGCCAGTGCCTGGGAGAACAAGTAAGGGTTCTCACACCTAGGCTAGTGGGCAGGGGTGCTACCTGGACACAGAATGACAGCAGTCTCTCTAAAGCGCCTTCTAGGTCTAATGTTTTACATGTGGCTCTGAAGAAAAAAAGTAAGTACAAAATCACGACACTGTGATATAAAATCCTCCAGGGGAAAAAACAGTACATGAGAACACTATCAAGTCCTCTAATGCCTTTATTCAGTCACACTTAGAAAGAGGAAACTAGGCAGACACCGAGGCTCTGGAATCCACAACACCTACCCCCCAGGTTTGCTCAGGTTGTTAGGGGATCTCCAGGGACATCCACTCTCCCCATTAGCAGTGAATTGGGCCAGAGCACACACCACAGCTGCACTAATATTTGCTCTATTAGATTACAAGGCCGAGTAATTGCCATTTAAGGTTCAAATAATGGTGAGGTCATTCATCTGTGTTTTTGTTCATTTGTATAGCAATTAATTTGTACCTAAATTAACAATAAAAGTAGTTATGTGATCCAATAAAGTAGAAGTGATGGCAGAAAAAAATAACCTTCTCTGTTTCACCCTACTAGCAAGGCTAAATCCCCCTTTTCCTCTCCTGCTGTTGTTTGTCTCTCTGGAGAAGGTTATTTTCAGGCAGGCAGAGTGGGAACCAGAAGAGCATGCTGGCCCCTGTGAGGGGTCCAGCCTCAAAGGGGGGGACAGGAAAGTGGGATTTGTGTGACGCAAAGTATTGTTGATTTGAAAGGGTACCGCAGGTCAGTACTGCAGCGTGCTCCCAAGGCAGGCCAGGAAACAGGCCCCCTGGAATTGTTTAAGGCAAAGACAGACACAAAGGAACCCAGAAGAGGTTAGCATAGAATTAGCAAACTGTGGCTCTTAGGCAGCATATGGCTGGCAGACACATTTTGTTTGGCACAAAAGGGTTTTTAAGTTTTTGGATTTGTTTCCAATGTTTAAAAATTAGGATATTTCACATGAATAGTTGGAAGATTGTTGGCGCTATATCCACATTCCTGCCTGACAACATGTGGCAGGAGCTGAGAGGTCACTGTCCCCTTTAGGCAGGCAGGCAGTGTTCGCTGATTTACTGCAGTCCCCACCACTCTCTATTGTTTTATACTGTGCCTGCCTCTCTCATAATTACCCTTCCTGGCTCCCAGTCTAGGATTTGCCTGGTCACTTGCAGGAGTAACTTTCTTGGTTGCCGTTTATATCAGCTTCACTTTTTGACTTCCCGGATCATTTTGCTTTTTCAGAATTTGAATGTGTTGGGCATGGAGGCTGCTCCCTGAAGGTCTTAGACACCTGTTGCTGTGTTCTTTGGTTTTGGCATTGAACTTGTTGCCATAGAACCATAAACCTATCCAGAGGGAACTTACTTTGGAGAGTGGCTTATTTACCTGTCTCTTTCAGGAACTAAGGCTCAGAGAGGCAAAGTGACTTGTTTAAGGTCACACAGTGGCTTGAGACAGCCAAGACTAGAACCAGTTCTAGTGCTTTTCCTACTACATTTAGGCCTCTTCTGGAGTGCTCACTGATGATATTGCATGTCCCAAAACAAGAAGAAAATTTCCCAAGTCATTAGGAAATATTTTCACCTTGAACAAGTTTGAATAGGTACAGACCTGTTGAGCATGGCGTCTGCACTCCTAGATGGGCTGTGGTCATGGGATGCAGTGTTCAAAGCTTGGCTGCTGATCCAGTCTGTTGATTCTGAGAGGCTTGAACAGGGAGTGAGGCCAGCTGGGTTCTAGTCTAGCTCTGACTCTTACCAGCTGCGTGACCTTGGGCACGTTTCCTTGCCTCTCTGATTCAGAATTTTCCAAGTGTGAGACAGGAATGTCTGCTCACAGGATGTTGTGATAATCACAGGACATAAAAAAATGAAAGAAAAATATAAAAAGTTAAATGTAAGTTACTACTACAGGCTATTGAGCTGAGATATCTCAGAATTCCCTTGTTTCATAGGTGAGGAAATGGAGGCTCAGGAAACTCATCCAGCCAGCGACCAGCAGAGTTCAGATTAGCAAGTAGGTCTCCTGTCCTCCCTGCCGCAGCCACAGTTGGAATCACAGATCTCAGTTAAAGCCATCTGGCCCCAAGCGCGTGGGCAGCTAGCCATGGGATGAAATGGGAAACGCCCTAACCTCCCTCACTAGGCTTTGTGGAAGCCGAGTCCCAACCTCAGAAACAGAATCAGTAAATCACACGGACTCTAAGGGCAGGGCAGTGGGTTGGGGATGCTCTGGCACCCTTCCTCCTGGGATTCTGGGTGGCACAAACTCAGAGGAAGAGGCTCGGAGACCCCCAGGAACAGAGCCCCACACTTGCTGGTGACTGATTCCCAGCCCATGAGCATGGACTTGGGAGGTATTATACTGTGCAAATGAACACCGTTTTTGCAAATCTATGGGACCTGCCAGCTCTCTCAGTTTAACTAGATCTCTGCAGTGACATCCAGGCATGTTCTGCATTAAATTAGAGCTGGTAATTTCAGAGGGAAACAGCTCTGAAATGGCATGAAAGACAAAAATCTGTTCCTTGAAAAATGACACCATATGTGCCTGCATTGCTGCAGTTAGGGTAAAAGGCTTTTCCTCCCTTGGTTACTCATCAAGCCGCCAATGTTAATGTCAGATTTGAACAGAACCATATACTAATGGAACCCAAATTAGCTCTAAAATTAGCTCTTAACAAGAAACTCAAGGCTAGCTCAAGGCAAGCAGATTTCTCTCACTGTGAGAGACGGAAAGCATTTTAGCAAAGCAGCCACATATTGATATTCTCAAGCCTCAAAAAAGATCACTATTTGCTCTGAGTGAATTGCCCAAGAAGAATTGTGCACAGCCTGCTGTCTGCCTCTGCATCAGGAACTAGCAGCTCAACCTGCAGTTTTAAGAAAATCTTCTCCCAAACAAAGAAGCTATTGAGAGTTTGGAGTGTGGGTGAGGAGAGAGAAAGACTCAGGGGGTCAGATATGGGTGAGGGACCGGGTTTTGGGAGTGGCACTGTTCAGATTTTAAAGTGTGTTCCATTATCACTGTTTATCCAATACCTTTAGAGAACCCAGAGACTACAGAGAAATCAGTTATGGAAAATATTTATCTGGATAAACGATATTTAGCAGCTGAAATTAATCATTGTGAGTTCTCTTCCACCATCCATAAAAATTATGGACTGAACTTTCTAAAGAGTAGCCTATCAGTAGTAACATTTTTGAGATAGTCATAGAGTGGTAAACTTCATTAACAGGTTTCGGTCTAGCCATGATTTTGCTGCCCTGGCTCCTCAGTAAGTCCTACAAGGGCTCTAGGTGGGAATTTGAAGGTCAAGGAGTCTGCATTTTGAAGGTCACTTTGGTTTTGGAGTTTACTCCAGGATTTGTGGACTAGGGCTGGTGGGAGAAGAAGGGTGTAGGAGGTAGCATGGGTGACTAGAACCACCGAAACATACCCAAGAGGAAAAAAAAGAACTAAGAAAAGAAAGTAAAGATTCAAGTCCAGGCGTGGTGGCTCATTCCTCTAATCCTAGCACTCTGGGAGGCCGAGGCGGGCGGATTGCTCACGGTCAGGAGTTCGAAACCAGCCTGATCAAGAGCGAGACCCCCGTCTCTACTAAAAATAGAAAGAAATTAATTGGCCAACTAAAAATATATAGAAAAAAAATTAGCTGGGCATGGTGGCACATGCCTGTAGTCCCAGCTACTTGGGAGGCTGAGGCAGAAGGATCACTTGAGCCCAGGAGTTTGAGGTTGCTGTGAACTAGGCTGACGCCACGGCACTCTAGCCCGGGCAACAGAGTGAGACTGTCTCAAAAAAAAAAAAAAAAAAAAAAAGAAAGTCAAGATGCAGTTGGGAGTAGGAGGAAGATGACATTAGTTTAGGTACAGGTGGCTTGAATCAGGCATCCTCTGATCAGGAAAAACACATTCAATTCTTGTGGATGAGACATCTACGTTCCCATCTACTCAGGGAAGCAATGAACTCTTGCTTGGCCAAGGAGTATCTCTGAAGCTGACATTTTGGGCCGTGTGAATTCAATTCAGCTTCTTGCCCTGAATGTGCATTGAGCACCCTTGGTTGGGCATTGGGGTTGGTTGAGCTGCATGAGTTGTCTTCTCAGTCTATTGGGATGATAAGACAGGCACATAGATAACCAAAATACAAGCTGGTGCTTTGGGGTAAACACGAAAGGAGAGAAGTTTTGTGTTGTATCAGGGGAGTCTGCACAGAAGAGGGGGCATCTGAACTGGGCCTAGAAGGATGGGCAGAAATTAGTTATGGGACTTTTAGACAATCAGAGGCCATTAGCTACATGTACAAACAAGTTCCCCCCGGAATTCAGGTGATTCTGGCCATGACTCAAAGCCAGCCTAGCCTTTTTGTCAGCGGGCTCCCTTCTCCTGACTAGTGCTGGAGGAGAGGCCCAGGAAGTATGGCAATGAGCTAACACGACAGGGCGGGGACAAGTCTGGGAAACCATGGTTGCTCTGGAAGAAGGTGGAAACAGAGGAGCAGAGACAGCATGTCTTTAGACAAAGTCCTGGGTGGAGATTTAAGACTGAGACTACCAACTGCAAACAGCAGCAGCCACCACAGATGGCTCATGATTGTGCTTTTCCAGAGTGACTGACAAGCTGCCTGTGATTCCTCCTTCCTATCTTCCTTCTGGCCCTAGGATTCGATCCAGGCAACTAATCCCTTCAGCTAGGAGTGAGGAGAACACCAGTTTTCTGGCAGCCCTGATACTGATTCCCCATAGATTATTTAAAAAGATAAAAAGCTGAGATATTTATTTGCATAGTTGATACCTACAAAATGGTAGATTTTTGGGTTTCAGAGTCACACACATGATAGTTTCTAGGCATACCATGGGAATTCAGGTGTTGGTTCCAGATTGTCCTTTTGGGTTGTGGTTGGACTGTTGCTGTCTCTCACTCAGTTTCCCCCCAGGTAGCAGTGGAACAACAAAAACTCTAAGCCTGGATGAAAAGAGGTGGTTAATGGGTACAAAAATACAGTTAGAGAGAAGGAATAAGTTCTATTGTTTGATAGTACAGTAGGGTGACTATAGTTAACAATTTATTGTATATTTCAAAATAGCTAGAAGAGAAGATTTGGAATGTTCCCATCACAAAGAAATGATAAATGTTGAGGTGATGGTGATCTCAATTACCTGATTTGATCATTATACCTTCTATGCATGTATAAAATATCACATGTACCTCATAAATATGTACAACTATTATGTGTCAATAAAGAATTAATTTTTTTTTTTTTTTTTTTTTTTTGAGAGAGAGAGTCTCACTCTGTTGCCTGGGCTAGAGTGCCATGGGATTAGCCTAGCTCACAGCAACCTCAAACTCCTGGGCTCAAGTGATCCTTCTGCCTCAGCCTCCCGAGTAGCTGGGACTACAGGCATGTGCCACCATGCCCAGCTAATTTTTTCTATATATTTTTAGTTG
>CAUYRT010063144.1:0-25601 GCA_963574885.1 Lepilemur ruficaudatus | reverse complement strand
ACGGCCATCACACTCATTTTACTGGGAAAAAAATGAAACAAAGAGCCAAACCCAAACCTGAGGTGCAGAGAGGGTAATCACTCGCCCAGGGCAGGCAGTGAAGGTGGGACGCGAACTCGGCAGTCCACCACCTGAGCGGAGCCCCTCACCTGCGCTCAGGGTAGGTTGGAGCCTGGTGAAAATGTTTAGGGAACAAGAAGATACAAAACTCTACAAGTTATTGAGCCGATGCCGTGTCAGGCCACTGGCACGTGCGGAAAGAGTGTGGATGAGGAAGCAGCTTTTACCAAATGACAAAGTTATTTTGTCCGAACTTGAGTTTAAATAGACTCAGTACAGATAAAGAAGGAAATAGGTTAAATTTCTAAAACAGATACGGCTCTTGCGTTTTCTAGGCGAGGGATAAAATCAGACACTGCAAGCTGAGACGGTGAGGGGGCAGAGCACGTGGGCAGAAGCAGAGCGACAGCGAGAGAGCCGTGATGCCGGACCGCGTCCACAAGGCACAGCACCTGGCCCGGGCTTCCAGAGGCTCCTCCTCAGCATTCCTTGGGAAAGCAGGGCAGAGCGAGGGGTGGAGACAATGCTCACTCACTGACGGAACTTGAGAAAGGACCCCACACGAATCAGAGAGGGTGGGACAGAGAAATGTGGCCTTGGCACAGAGACACCATGAGAAAAACTGAAGAAGAGTAGGGACCCGGGCAGGAACACTTGGGAAGTGACAACTCAATTAAGGACATTCCACCCGGGTTCACACAAAGGCAAGTGTGTCTGACAGATCTGATTTATTGAAGTCACCAGAAGACATGATGGGTTAAGGCGTGGGCATCAGGAGAGCTTTCGACAGAGGACAATGGAAGGCTGACCTGTGTGTGGGGAAAAGCGTGGTGTGCCACTGCGGCCAGGCGGGAGTGGGGACAGGCTGAGGAGGCACAGGACACGGGCAGCCAACCGAGCAGGAGGAAAGTGGCCCTGCAGAGCCCGGGGCTGTTCTCTGAAAATAAGAGCTGTGTCCGTGAGGTCCAGACAGGCAAATTCTGGCTGCCCAGGAAGGTGCCTGCTTGGCCTGCAGGCACGCTGCCCTTTCAGGGCAGAGGCTTCTGATGCCGCCCAGGTTGCACTGAAGATGGCAGGCCCCGACGGTGGCACTGGGGAGGAGATGGGGTTCACCAGCGGGCTGCACAAGCAGGTGGGGCGGCTGGCCTGTCTGCACCTGGTTGGACTGACCGGCAGGAGAGTTATAAAACTCCAAACATGGTAAAAGGGTCCATTGTCTCCACATCCCTCTAGTGGCCAGCTGTCCCTCTGGTGGGCCTCTTGGCCAACCCTGGGGTAGCCCCCAGGTACGGAAGTGGGTACAATGGAGCTCCTTCTCCACAAGGCTTGAACACAAATCACTTACCACGTCATCTCGGTCTTCCCACTCCACCTCAGAGAGGTCAACGCTACTATAGTTAGGTTTCCTTCGCTTTTTTCCTTCTTCATACTAGCAGGGGAAGGAAGAGAAAGGAAAAGAAAAAAAGGATCCATGAAGTCATCAGCCAGGCAGCATTGATCCTCCCCAGTCCTGTCGCAGGGATGGGGCCTGGGAGTGGGCAGAGGTTGTCGCTGAGAAGCCCAGCAGGGTGACAGACCTTGGTGTTTTAACGACAGGAAAGCTGAGGCCAGATGCCTGTAAACATTTGCTCCCAGCCAGGGGAATATAAAAGTTAACTCTTTGCTTGATTTGAATTCACCTAGTGGACCCTTTGTTTCTAAAAACACCAGTTGCAAAAGAAAGCTTGTCCCTTCCTTGGATGGGGTATGTGTAAGAAGTGCAGACCCCACTCCTCTATTCCAAAACTTCTCAAACTTACGCCATCACAACACGAGAGCTTCTCACGTTTACCAAAAATCTAGTCGTATCACCATATACTTTAAAATTCTTCCTCTACCTTCCTTCCGCACCTACCCCACATGCTTGGCTACGAAACAAAAGCACTGGTCTCCACGGCTGAAGTTGGGCTCCGCATCCTGGAAACATTTTGCAGACACAGAACCTTCGATTTGGTAACGCATGGGCCACAGTGTTACTGAGCCGAGCGCGGCTGCTCTGCCTGGAGTAGAGGAGGGCGCTGGGAGTCACTGCCGGGTGTATCAACCATCAGGGCGTTTCTCTGGACAGCTGATAAGAGCAGTCATAATTGGGGAAGTGGTTTTACTTATTCCCCCTAAATCACTGGTGTTAGTCACCCTGCAAGCCTACCATTTTATCTACCGGACGTTCTTGTGTCTGGACGCTCTTGTGTCTTGAGACCTTTAATGTTGGTTGTTGGGGGGTTTATGATGTAGGAAAGTCTGCCCTCTGCTGCAGGCTAGGGATAAGCAACCCCTTTAGAAGTTTGTAAGATGCGGTTAATAGCATATTGGAAAAATACGTACGATATGTACTGTTTTCTTCTTTGCTTCTCTCTCTAGATGGGTCATCTTTTGATTTAATTCGAAATGAGATACTGGGTCAGTTTAAGTGTTTTAAGATCCCAGAACCATAGGTTGCCATTTATGACACTGATTGGCTACTAGGGACAGGTGCTGAAGGCACCCTGGGTGTGAAGGAGGAAAACACTGCCCATACACTGAACCAAATAAGTCTACACTGGCCTCCAGTGGGTTCTAGGGGACAGTGGCCAGAGGGGGTAGCTCCCACGTAGCTGTGGCACCAAACAGGGCTGGGTATTTTCCCTGCACTCTCTTCTCCCGTCAACTGCATTTCAGAAACTGCGACTTCTCCGGAGAGTCCCCTACCCCACTGCTACCCAGGAAGGTGCCTTGTCTCCAAGGGCAAGTGGCTCTCACCACCCCAGGCCACCGCACTTCCACTCGCTTCTCCCAGGTTTCCAGTTAACAGACGTCCCCCATCAGTTTTATGACATCACATCCGCTTCAGATGAAAGGAAAGGAAGCGGTTCCCTCAGTGGTGCCGCTGTAAAGGACAGCAGGTTAGCAGCTGGACCCCGTAGTGGAAAAAGTTCCTGTGTGCACGGAAGCCCCGGTCCTTGCGAGATCCGGGCTTGGGCTGAGCAGGAGGAACAGGAAGGAGGTCAGTGGGGTTGTCAGCAGCGGTGCCTTGCCCTGCGGTGGGGAGGAGTGACGGGGGAGGAGGACGTCGGGTGCCAAGACTCGGGACTGTCCCCCTGAGGAGCAAGAGTCAGTTTAGCCCCAGCATTAGGGCCGCCCAAGACATTTTGGCAGTTCTGACTTTAAAGTTCAGGTTTTGGCTGCATGAATTTCTGGGGTGCTTGGTGGCACTCAGTAATGGTTCTTACTAAAACGGGACTTAGGAGCCATTGTCACAGGTAACAGAGGTCCTGGATGACTGACTGTCTTTTAGGGGGAAGTTCTTTCTTAGGTCACTTCAAAGTGCTTCTTTATTCATTTACTCAATCCACATTTATCAGACACTTACCACCTGCAAGACACTAAAGATACGAAGTCAATTAAATATGCTTTACTCTTTCCCAGGGACTTGCAGTTTATCACCCTTACTTCTGCCTCTGTAAGGTCGATTTATTGCCCATCACGCATATGGAAAAATGAGCTCTAACAATTTAAGTAACAAATTAAATAACAAGTGAAATAAGTTCATATGGCCAGTATGGGGGAGGACACCCCACCCACCACCAGTCTCTGCCCAAATTTTCTGGTCTAAGCCTCATGTGATTTCAACCATGTAAATTTCTTTTTACAGTGATGTTCGTTGAAGGCGATGGTGTCTATCACAATCATATGTCTCTTCCTGGTGTATATCTTACAAGTTGGGATGGAAGACTCTCCTGGCAGAAAAAAAATCACACTTGTGCTAAAGAACCTAAGTCCTTTTAGACGACATTTGGCAAAATTGGAAGCAGCAGAGAATCCTTGGCTTCTGACCATTCCTAGATGTCTTTACTCATTTTTTAGTAACCACTCAAGAAATGCAGTACATTGCACCAAAAAGATATTCAAGAAACTCGGAGAGATTAGAGAGTGAGGGAATGAAGGATTTCCCAGCACACTGGTCTATGAACTACCATATTGCAGCAAGTCTCTAGGATTTAATTCACTGAAAGAGACAGATAGAGGCTGGGATACTCCCTCTGGAATTCCATTTTAGGAATGCCCTTCCACACTGTCTGCTTAACCAGGTATGTGAAATGGGTCTGAAACACTTCTCATGTGGATCTTTATTAATGAGTATGCTCTTCTAGAATATAAACAGTAATGTAGCAGAATAATTAATTTGGGTGAGGAAAGGAAAAGTCAGTGGGATGTTGCATAGATAAACCAGTCAAGGGCTCTGAGCCAACTCTAGCACACTGAGCCTAAATCCACTTTCTCCTTTCTCCCATTAAGAAAGCATGTTAAAAGGCCAGAGAGCAGAGCTCCATTAGGAAGACACCTGCGCTATAGACTGCCACTGCCCATTCTCCACAGTTTCCAGGGTCGTCACCTTGATTTTCCTGTAGGGAACTCCCTGGACCCCACTCTCAATGAAGACGGTTCCAGTGAATGCACAGGCATCCCTGGTCCAGAGGTGGGCATGTGGCCTGAGCAGTAAGGGAGGCCCACATCACTCCAGGACACAGTGACTGGTTCAGAGATACATAACCCACATCAGTTTAAATGACACTCAAGAGACTTGCTCTGGGATGATTTCCTGGATTTATCCCGAAAAAGGGGCTCTCCACCTACTGGTATTGCTAAAGCAGTAGGATGTGAGCTTGGAGCGCCTCAGAGCCACCTTTGCCACTACTGGGAGAGAGTCTTTCTGAGAATGAAGCCAGCACAGAGAAAGCGGAGCAAAGATATGAAGAGAGAACTGAAAACGTGGTGTACACACCTGGATCAAGCTGTGCCTGAAGTCTTTCTGCCTTGGATGTTTTATGTTTCGTGTTTCAATATATTCTCTCCACATTATTCCCCTTCCCTGTTCAAGATTTTTTTTTTTTAAGGCTAGGTTGAGTTTCAAACACTAAGTAGTAAACAGATTTCCAACTTATATATATTTAGTGCTTGTATTATTTTTATAAAAATGAGCTCCCTTTAAAGTACATGTTATATGAAGTATCCACCAACTTTGGTACTTTCATGATCATTCGGGAACATGCGATTTACAAAATGCCTCCCTGCTCACCAAGATCCACAACTGAGCTTGAGCACAGCTGACCTCCTCTCTCCGCCCCTCCCCGCAGCCCCCAGTGACAGAGAAAGCAGGAACTGAACTCCCGGTCTCCAGCCCCCAGGCCAGATCTCCACTCTCGCACACAGTTTTGGCGGGAGACAAATCCCAGGTCTCCAGGCTCCGCGACTCCCTCTTCTTCCGCGTGAGGAGCTAATTACTGGGGCCTGGGCATCATGTATGGCATTTGTTAGTGTATCTGTAATCTGTAACTTCCTTTGAAAATGTGATTAACGAATTGCAAATGGTTTCCAAAGGTTTATAAACAGATACGTTGAGAGCCACAGGTAGGTTTGTAGTTTTTGGTGCCTGTTTTATGAAAAAAATATGTGGGGTAGAATTTAATAAGGAAAGATATTCTGTACTATGAAATACTTCGAGCTGGGGTTTCAAATAAAGGCCAGATGTGGTGAGCACACAAACAGCACTTGGGACAAGAGGGCACCCATCTGAGGAGCAAGCCGGAACCATCCGGGGGCTTGCCTGAAGTGCCAGAACCTTCGCAGCAGCATTTAACAGACTGGGTCTGAGCGCCCTCTTGTTACCCGCAGACTGACTTTGGCAGCATGACGGCAGGGGCCAGGGTGACGGCCATGTCAACTTAAAGAAAACAAAAACGCCTTTGCTTTTTCTGAATTCTTTTGGGAAAGGCCAGAGGAAATCAGCTACACGTATCCATGCCGCCTCTGCGGAACAAATATCACGGTGCGAATAATTGCTATACTGCACGAGCCGCTCCACGCTGCCAACAGGAAGGAAGGAGATGGGGCTGGGAGGCCCCAACTGCAAAGGAAGCAGCTTTGCCCAAAGCTAATGCCATCTGGAGACAGGGTGTGGCTGAGGGCTGGAAGCCAGCCCTTGTCTGGGCAGATGTTCTCTCCCCAGGCGGCCACAGTCCTGAGCTGGTGAGGACCTTCAAGGTCCTGCGTCTCCTCTTCTCTCCACGGCTCAAGGGGCCATTTCAGGAGAAAGGATGTAGGCATGCCTTTGCTCCTCCACACGCAGGAGATGGGGCCTAATGGCCACTGGGCACACCACTCCTTCACTCATTGTTCGCCTACTCATCCCAAAATACTGCTGGGCATCTAACACTTTTCAGGCTCGACCCCAGGAACAGGCAAGCCTTGGGAAGGCGTGGAGCAGCCACCCGTGAGGGGTAACCTCCAGCCCTCAGTAGCCGATAACAATCCACCACCAGTGACTCAGGTTACGTCAAGGGAGCCCATTTAGGAGAGCAGTTAACAGCCGGGGCCCTGGAGTCACACTCGGACTCTAATCAGGGCCACATGCTATGTGCTCCAGGGCTGGCCCTGCACTTCTCTGAGCCTCATCTGTGAGATGGAGGTGCTGCCCTCGGCTCGCAGGGCTGCCGTGAGAAGCGAATGGGTATAAACGTGGCTGAGCATCAAGCCCAGCACAGCGTATGTCCTAGCCAGCGCGGTCTGAAAATATGCCCGCCAGGCAGGCACCAACGGCTGCTGCCATCGTCACTGGCCCACGAGGAGTGGCCGCTCTGCCTCACGGAGCTCGCCCCTAGGGAGTAAGCTCCCTCCCGGGACACAGCGGTTCCTGACAGTACCGTTGTTTATTGACAGTCCTATTCCTTCAAAGAGGCCGCTCAGCCTCACTTGGTCGAGGTAAAGGCCAGGTGGGCCTGCGGCACAGTGACGGCCTCTTCCCCTAGAATTTGGAAAAGTTGGAGTCCCCCTTGCCAGTTGCAAATGGACATCTCTGAAGGTGATAGACTCAGAGGAGGTGGCCCCAGGGAAAGGGAGCCCCAGTGGCCTCTGTCAGCCGCTGCTCTCCTGGGGATCTGTGGCAGGGCCACGAGTGTCAAATCTCAATGGTTTAAGAGTTCTTGTTTTCTTATTTTTTCTCTATCACCCACGTTATAACTGCTCAATTTGGAAAATAATGAGAAGTGCCCGAAGTGCAAAGAACATCGTCCTCAGTGCCACCGTGCAGGGATCAGCACCTGCCAGGCCGTTCTCTTCTGCAAAGGGTGAAAGGACTTCGAAGCAGTAACTGTTTTCGGTTTTCAAAGTTCATTGTTTTTCAACGAGGACTTTATAAAATGTGGTAGCCAATCTGTTCTGCTTTCCAAGCGACTGCCTTTAGAAAACAATAAAAAAGCAATTTTTTTTTTCCTGCCGGGCAGCTTCCCCTTCACCTCCCATCATTCCTCAGGGAGAGTGAATGTTCTGGTGCCAGGCTCTGCGCCAAGCGCTGTGCGTGGTGCCGTGGCTACAGGCAATGCCACCGAGGTTCAGACCCACTGGGCCTCCTTTCTGACCCTGCAGACTCCACTGGCCCTCTGCACAGCCTCTGCCGGTGTGGTCTCCTCCTCGTCACGCAGGTCCCCGGCTCAGATGGCAACTACCCGTGGGACTGGACACAGCAGGCCCTTTCATGGCTGCAGAACCACACTGGAAGTCAAACCCCACCAGCCCGGTTGTGTCTCTGTTAACAGCCAACTCATTCGGGCTGCCCAGAAACTGGCTTTAACGGCCATGGGTATAAGAAGCAGTTTTAGATTAGGAATGAGTACAATATATGGGGTAACTGCAGTGAGCGAACCATTATGCCGCATGCCCAATTTACAATATCTCATTTAATTTAACCAACATCCATCTCTGGGCCTCAGGGAATCTTTGTAGTACTAGAAGGTATCATTTTAGCTAGGATTTCTGCCAAAATTGTACTGGTCCCTTTGCTTGTGTGACTCTGTAATAGCCCAGACTTCTCTAGGCAAGATACACAATGGGATGACGAAGATATTGTACCAGGAGAGAAATTCTGAGGAGCCAGCATTCAGAGATGAAATCCTGCACTCGACAGGGAAGATGAGCAGCCCAGATACGCTGCAGGGCCCTGCGGGTGTGGCCAAACCCCGCAGGAAGGTGGGAGAGGCAGCAGGACACGTCTAGACAAGGAGCCTTTTCCTTTTTCTAAAAGATACCATGCTCTTATTAATTAATGTTTTTAAGTGTCTCGAAGATGAAAAGTTCTATGTGCTCTCTAAGTATGATTACAAAATCCTTTTGATCGCTGTAAAACTAAAACAGCTTTGCTATTTTTTTAAAAAACAACAATTAACAGGCCGCTTTGAAAACCCAAATGACCTTTATCTTAATCAGTGTCCTCTGAGTCACGCGCTGCGTGTGGGGAGGGGGTGGCCTAGCCTACCACCATTTTTTTTTTTTTTTGTATTAATGGGTCTAACATGATTTAATGCACCGAGGCTGGATTCAAATTCCAATTCTGAAAAAGCTGTTGATCTTGTCTTAGCAAACTAGTCGTAAAAATCAAAATTGTGATGAGTGGTTGGGACCAGAGGAAGCTTTCGTGCTAGCAAAGGGACAGAGAACAGGGGACTCTGAAAGCAGCGAGGGAGAGGGGTAACTGCTCAGTAGAGAAGAAGGAAGAACGTGCCAGGTATTGCATGCAAAATACAGATACAAGTGGGCCCTGGGGTGCATCTCCTCTGATGAGTCAGAGCCCTTTAAGGCAAAACCCTCTCTAAGGTCTACTGGATGGAAGTTAGACACAAGGCAGCCTTCAGAATAAGTTTCAAAGTTTCAAATAGAGTTGCATGGAGTTCCTGAGCGTGGAAATGCACCTTATTCCAAAGCCAATGTCATGAAAGTTTTCAGATACTGCTGCGTGATTAGGAGGGAAAATCTAGAATAAAAAGAGGACCTCCATAATGTGACAGTACGCCCATGACATTTGACAAGTAACTTTTTTTTTTTTAATTTACAGAACTTCATTTGGCACTATCCCTTTGAGCAGTTAACACATCGAAAGACCCTTGGGTATGTGGAACCATCTATATGGGATTGTGAATATGGGATTCAATCCGGGCACCACCAATTAATTCTAGTTTTGAAACTGCAAACGCAATGACTTTCCTTATTCACCCAGGTAAAATCTGAAAACAGTATTCATCAACACTAACAAAATGAGTGAGCTTTCAGATGCTGCTGCAGCTAACTCACTGTGCCTCTCCCCAACTCAGTCCCTGGGAAGAGGACTCCAGTCTTACTGTCTCAGCTTGGGGAGGTTGGCTGTCAGAACAGAAAGAGACCTCAACTGCTCAAGGCCAGGTTTTCATGCTAAATGACATGCAGGGCAGGAAGCTGGCAATGAGTTTGCAAGTGAAGTAAACAGAGGGGTGCAGGAAAGAGGGAAAGAAATCTCTCCTTTCAAGATATCTGCCCTTACCTAATTTATGCCTGTAATAGTACCAGCCTAGGTCAGAATGCTGAGCCTTTATTAGAGGTGTGATTGTGTGTGTGTGTGTGTAATTTTATTTAGGGAGATGCTTGGCATAATAGCTTTATTTTATTGTTTTGGTTTTCCTGCTAAAAGTTGTTAGAGATATTTGTGAAGGAAGAGAAAACATGGAGGGCTTCACCTTTGTGGCCACCTCTTCCCTGAAGTTTTTCCAGATCCTTCCAGCTGGAGACTCTCTCCTTTCTCAGCTGGGGTGGCCCTTGCTCTGTACCACCCTGAGGGTATAGTGCTTTGTCACACAAACATGCATGTGGCCTCCTTGTCCAAACATGTGCTCTAAGCCCTGGCCATGTCCTGATCACCAAACTGAGCAGGTTCCTGTCCACCTTCAGTCCATCCGCTGCACTGGACTGGCAACCCAGCAAAATATTTAGTTTTATGTGTGTGCAATTCCCAATTATAGTGATTTGTCTTCTGAAAAGTGCTTCTGGATGCATGCTGGTCTGAATAAGCACAGGAGACTTTCGATGTGATCCGTGACTCATACAACAACCAAAGGTCCTCTGCCAGGTTGACTGAGTTCTCTGGGTCATATATTTCCTGGCCTGTGACCTTGGAAACACAGGCAGGGGCCGGAATGGGTGGGTATAATCAGAGAAAGAGGCCAGTGGACCAGGAAAATCAACCAGGGCCCACTTGCTTCTAAGTGTCTCTTGAAATTGAATCACATTGATCTTGACACCAGCTTAGTGTCAGCCGCTGTGATACCTCTGCCCTTGATGAGGGCAGGTGTCCCCTAAGCAGTCTCCCTGCCTGAACTCCATCTCTTCCAATCCATTCTCCAAGGCCCAGCCAGAAGGATTCCTCCAGATCCAAAATCAGATCCTATCACTCCTTGGCCTGGAATCCTGGTAGCTCCTCATCCCCTGGAGGATGTGTCCAGCATCCACAAGTCCCTGTCATGTGGCCTCTGCTCGCTGCTCCGGCTTCTCTCTCACCACTTCCTGCCTCTCACTGTACTCCCCAGCTGGACTGAGCTGGCTGCTAAAAATGTCATTGTCCTCACCTTCAGGCCTCTCTGCACATGCCACCCCCTGTGCTCTGAACACCCTTCACCCCAACTCACAGTACAGTGGCCAATCTCTGCTGGGCCCTCAGGACTTCCTCTGGGAGGCCTGTGCTGACCTGTCCAGGGTGGGTCAGGTCGAGTCCTTCCTGTGCTCCCCTCAGCCTCCTACGGTGGCCCCATCTCCATACCCATCACACTGCACTGCAGACTGTCTCCCACAGGTCCTAAGCATCTTTGGCAAAGAGCCTATTTCATGTCCATCATCGGAACTGTAGTGCCTAGGACTGTGCCTGGCAAAGAGTAGGTTCCCCGTGAATATGTGATGAATGAGTGGACAGAGGGAAAGAACAAATCAGTATATGTCTCCATTTAATAAACACATGCATCACACTGACCCACGTCCCTGGCCTGTTGTGGGTATTCTGTTGACATGAACTCATCTAACCCTCATCATGACCTCATACAGAGGCACTGTTTTTGTCTTTATTTTTCAGTGGAGGAAACTCAGGTCAGGGAGGTTAAGTAACTTGTCCAAGGTCACACAGCTCATCGTGGCAGGGCTGAGGTTTGACCCCAGACATCTGGCCTCAGAGACTGCTCTGCTCCACAGAGAAACATGTACCAGGGAGCTTCCTGTGCTAGTACTAAGACTGCTGCCCAGAGCCTGCCTGAGATGTGTCCTGAGGGTGACAGCAAGGTGACCTGTGATTGTCGTCAACGAGGTCCCTAGAATTCTACACCAAACACAGCTGAGTTTAAATTATTGATTCCCAAAAATTTACAAAATAAATAAATAAAAATATATGAACATCATATGTATAGTTGTATTTGAGCCTGGAGGAACATGGGCTTCATTTAAGGGGAGTCCAACCCGCACTAACATCAAACCTGCAGCAGTCCTGGGAGTCAGAGAAATGCCTCACCCTTCCCACTTACTCCCCATTGCACTACCTGGAGTGTAGCCAGAGACTTGAAACTCCAGGAGAGGCCTTTTGGGAGAGTCAGGCATTTGAGAAAATCAGAATATTTTAACTGGTTCTAATATTCAGGATACGTTTCTGAAATCCCTACATTTCTTCCCTAGGGAGAGGTAGCAATACTCCGTGACGCCTGTCGGCTTCTGAATGTCCCAGGTGAACCTTCGGTCTGATTTCTCTCTTCTTTCACCTGTTTATATTTACCATTCCCATGGAACTAAGCTGAGCTCATTGGGCAATTCTTTCTGCTTGGCCACATTTCTGCCAAGCCAGATCCCTGTCTCAATTTATATCTGAGGCTTTTGATTTAATTTGGAGTGTGTGTGTGTGTTTGTGTGTATGTCTACCTATTACCTGATGTTCTAGATTTATCTCTTGTAGTCTGGCTTCAGCTCTATGTGGGGTGAATTGTGGGCCTTGATCTTGAGGACTTTGGTTTTGTAGTCATTGGGTCCAAAGGAGAGAAGCCCTTGTGACTGTGGTAAATGTCCCCTTGACCTGGTCCTCAGGAGGCCCTTGCCCTTCCAAGGAAAGACAGGCTTAGAAAGTGTTGAATTTAAGACCTGAACCCAGAGCCTCCTGGGTTGCAGGTGGCAGGTCAGTCTGTCATTTTGGATTTCTGCCCCTGGCCAGCTGGGGCACAGAAGAGGCCAGGCCAATGAAAACCCTAGACATAGGCCAAAGAAATGCTACCAGGCACAATCCTATCATGCCATTAATGGAGGGAGGGGGTCACAGGGGCCAGCACAGGGGTAGACCCAATCACAAGGAGAAAAGGCAATCGAGGCTGAGAGGAACTTTCAGCAAAAGCCCTGCTAGGCTTAGCCAAACTTTCTTTCTTCAGTATTTCAAATGTATTAGTTTTCCCTTTGCCTAGCAAACATCCATAGACAATGTGGAAGTGGCACCTGGGAGGTATATTTGGAAATATATGTGCCGATCACGTTATTATGAAAGCTCAGCAAAGAGCACAATGGTTAGAGCACCCTGTTCAATGAAGTGTAATGGTCAGTGCCGTGGTGTCATAGGGATTAAGCTGTTGTGCCCCGAAGCCCATGGTCTCAACATTTTTATTTGCATTCTTTGGGTCTTATCATTTAGGATTATGTAAAAATGACAGCTGCTTATAATTATTTGGAGGTTTGAGTTGCAATAATTAAAAACATCTGCCTTTATCTTACCGCTACCAGACTTAACCCCGTGAGGTTGGGTCTACTGAACTTCAAAGAGGGAAGCAAGGAATAAAAGAAAACTCCACACATTACTAACAAATTTCTAGTGATTCATTTAAATGTATAACCAGTTATTCCAACAGCCTTCAAACCTTTAATTATCTTTTAAACATATATAATTTGGGACTGCTAATTAGATAGCAATTTAATGCTCTCATGGGGATTCAGATGGAAGGTCTTTCTAAAATGTAAACTCCCAGAGGAATAATCATTGGCATTCAAATGACTGAATTCTTCAGTTATTCAAATGAGTGTGGGCATTCACCCGGTTGTGATCATTTGAATATTCTGCTGTCAGATCCAGCTGTAGGGTTTTACAGGGCCTCTTAATAGAGTTAGGGTAAGGCTAGGTTACCTCCCAGTCCAAGTCCAGCTCCCTGGAGAGAAACAAGCTGAGCTCCTTGGGAAAGCCAAACATCACTTAAGCAGTCTCCCCTAAGAGGCAGATGGCTCTCTTTCCTATTTTAAGGAGGAACAAACTTCCCTGGAATTTGCAGTTAGAAAAGTTTTCATGCCTGCTTCTCAGGCTCTCTCCATGCTGGTCTGCCTGCTATTGTCCAGGCAGTTAACATTTTAATTAATAACTCTCTCTCCCCCAACAGCAGGCTGCTACAGATGGAGGAGGCCAGGGTTTCATTTTGCCTTGAGCTTCCACTTCCTGTGTATTCCTACCCCCCTTCCCTCTATGGAGATGGTCCTTTAAATTATATAAAGATGTGCATCACATGGAGAAAAGCAATTGATCAATTAGATGACACTGGGCAATGACAGAAGCCAGCACTCACATCTCAGCTTCACAAAAGGGCTGGGGTTTGCATTCCTGAGCTAGGGCTGGTAGCTAGCAGCTGAGGCTCATTTCCCCACAAGGGGAAGGAGGTGCAGACAAATCTATAGGAATTTTTAAGAGATCATTATTCAACACATTGCCTGTAATTACATTTTGATGAGGTTTTTATTGCTAATTCATCATCCAAGATAGGGCATTCTAGATATGAAATTAATCTAGTACAACAAAGGTCAGAGTGTGTCCAGTGAAAAGCAAAGGCTTTTTCTCATCAAATCCTTTCTCCAAACCATAAAACAGCAGAGAATCCTATCTCTAAACCAAATTTCCTAGAAGTGCCTACTCTCGATTATTAATAGCATCAAGCCAATGTACCACTGAGAAGTGGCAGCGCTCACCAGTCTTTGGTTGAAGATATGCTAATTTCTTGTCACGTCCGGTCTGTTGCATGTCTGGGAAGAGAGGACTGCAGAAAGCAGAGAAAGTCTTCACCCAGGTGCTGGCAGCTGTGAGCCAGGCCCCGTGTGCCGCAATGGGCAGAGCTCAGTGGAGGGGAGCAGGACGCCAACAGGGCCTGCTTTAGGAAGAGCAGTCCCAAATAGGAGTTTGTCAACAAAACCCCAAGTCACCCACCCTTCTGCTTTGAAAGTCTGTCCTAAACCTACGAACAGATCCCTGAGCCCGGCATATTGGCCATCCCCGGGCCTTGGGGTCTTCGCACACACTCTTCCCTCGGCCTGGACTCCACGTCTCCAACATCTTCCCCGTCCCTCGGGGCTCAGCTTAGAGCGTCACCCCTGAGAAGGGCTCTCCCTGACCATCCAGCTAAGGCAGGTGCCTCTCCCTACCTTCTCGTTTTCTCAGATCCCTGTTTCTTTCAGAGAGCTTATCCGAAATGTGTAATATTTTTACATATTGGTTTATTTATGAGCTTTTAAAAAGCATATCTTCTCCATGAGATTGGAAACACCAAATAAAGGGGGAATTTTATTTGCCTTATTTTATCACTAAATCCTTTGCACATGATAGGTGTTCAATAAATATATGCCTTATGAAGCAATAAAGGAAAGGAGGGAGAGAGGGAGGGAAGAAAGGAAAGAGGCAGGAAGAGAAGGGGGCTCCAGTAGCAGGGGAGTGGGCAAGTTATCATGCAGTCGTCTGAAGGGCCTTCTGCTGCTCCCAGCTGTGCTGGGCCATGACCTCAAGCTTACAAGCTGCAAAGCAGCTCCCTGCAGGCTTCCCCAGCGACCCAGTCCACAGCTAGACACCAAGTCCTCTCATCAATTCTGCCCCTTGTCAGTACTTTCACCCTCGTGCTCGATAACACACTCTTTCACTGTGTGCTCCATTTGCTATACGTGGGCCTTCTCTCTCCATCTGCTTCTCACTGCACCCTCTTTGCCAAGTACCTTACCTTGTATATCCAGGCCCTGGATATACAAGGGTGAAAAAACACAATCTGATCAGTGTCTTCAGGTTGCTTGCGGTGCAGAGAGGGGACAGATGCCTCTAGATATTTCTGCAAGGTAGCGGGGCGTCGAAACTCAAAGGCTCATGCAAAATCCCAGTGGGATGCGGACAGACTGCTCTAGGGCTGGGGAATAGAGCTGAGAAGAAGAAAGCTTTATAAGAGAGCGTGGCAGGTGGTGGGTGGCAGAGTGGCAGGGCCGGTGTCAGACTGGGGGCTCCTTGAGAGCAAGGGTCAGAGCCACACCCCACAGTGGTTCCCAGACTTTGGGATTTCATGGCTGTATCAGTCAGGCTGCTCTGATTATAACCAACAGGTAACAAATCTCTTAAGCAAAAGGGACATTTATTGGAAGGGTATATGAAATTCTCCACTCCAACTACAATGGGAGAGAAATAAATAAATGGATCAATAATGAATAAACAAATATTAACATATGAAGCATGTGATATATGCTTCATATGAAGCATAATATGAAGCAACTGATAGAGGGTCTCTAGCTCCTTCCTTTTCTTTTTCCTCCTTCCTTCCCTCCTTTGCTTCCTATTTGCCCTCCTTCCTCCCTCCCTCCTTCCTTTCCTTCCCTTTCCTTCTTCCTTCTTTCCTTTTTTCCTTCTCTCTCTCTTTCCTGGAAGAGTAATGATTAAGAGAACACACCTTCCATCTATTCTCACCTTTGTATCAGTCGGGGCCCCAGCAGGAAGCACACGGTACAGTCGAGCTGGCTAATTAAGGAGGGTTAATAAAGAGGCCATTGTGCAGGTGTGGGCAGGGTGAGGCGACTGCAAGCAGAGGTGCAGTGCCCTTGAGCTAGAGGCAGTGGGGACCTTCTCTACCGCTCTGCAGGACAGGACAGAGGAAGGAGCAGGTGCAAGAGCCCAGAGAAAGAAAGCCACGAGAGAGGGAGGCTGGAGTGGCTTTAGGTTGGGTGCAGCCAGGCGGGAGGACGTGGAAACACACCGCGCGCCCCCACTGCCCACTCAGCAAACCCCGGCCACAGCCCGGAGCAGGGAGCCCCAGTGTCCAGGGACTGGACGGAACCTGAGAACACAGCTTCAGAATTAAGGAAGTTCTTTCAATTGGGTAAGGTTAATATTGTAGAAAAAAAAAAAGTACATTGTCAGTAGTTATCTTTTTGTTTTTTTCTGAAGACTGACTCAAATTTACTTTCTCACTGATGCATTCCTTGGTGTATCAGAGAACATCTTTTTTCTCCTTCACGTATTTATTTAATTAATTTTATTAAGAAAATCTTTTATTATCTACAGACCCTCTTTACCCCCAGTTACTCTCTGTGCTAAGCACTCCGTGCAGGACGTGACGAGAGCGCCCAGGCTCGGTGTGCCAGGGTGCTCAGCGCAGAGCCTGGCTCCACCGCCCCGGGCGAGGCTGCACGCATTGCTGGTCCCCCGTGTGCCCCGGGTCCAGCACCCACGGGGATCAGTGAGCCGCACTGCACATACTAGAGAAACGACCAGAGAACCGATCCGACAGCAGGCGTCCAAGCGCACACCCAGGCACTGGACGTGGGCGCCCAGGGGCCACGGGGCTGACTTCCCGAGGTCGGCGGAACAGAGCACAGCCCGGCCGCAGACAGGCAGCCCCAGGGCGGGCAGCGCCCCCCGCGCGCAGGCCGGGGGGACCGCGCTGCGCGACCCCGTGCGGACGCGAGCGGCAGAGCTGGGTTCTCTTTTGCCAAGCGATGTTTTCCACAAGGACAGGCTTGCGACCGGGGAGTCGCCCAGCCTTGTTTGTTTCTCACGGAACACCCTCCTCCGAGCAGACACGCATACGAAGCATCCGCTACTTCTTTCTATTAAACTCAAGGCAGCGGATTGGGACCAGGCCTCGGGCGGCGGCGCGGGCCGGCTCCGGGAGCGCGCGGGGACGCGGGCCCGGCACAGCGGTGCCCGCGCGCCACCTACCGGCCGGCCGCCTGCAGCTCGGCAGCCTCCGGGAGCGGCCCGAGGAGGCGGGCAAGGGAGCCCTGCGTTTGGGAACCTGCGACAGGTCCCTAAACAATGCTAGGCCCCACCCCACACGTCCCTGCCGGCTGTGCCCAGCAGAATGCATGGTCCTGAGGCCAGACAGCGAAGTCGCGCCTGGTCCAGCCTGAGGTCAGCAGTCCCGGGGGCCCTGCTGAATGGGAAGAAATGTCTCCTGGAAGGGCCCCTGGATGGGGTCCTTCTCCGCCTCCTCTGGGAAGCCCTCCTGCATCTCAGGGCGCCCTTCCTCAAGAAAAGCAGATGCTTCCTCTGTGAGCCCATAGCTTTTCTTGGTCTCTCGCTATCAGGGAACTCTTGCTTTGTGCCATGAACTTCTTGTGGGTAGAGATGTCCTTCCACCTGCTTCCTTGTCTCCGTTAGCTAGCACAGCGCTTGACTTCAGGACACCTGATGACTGCGTCCAGGCATGCAGGAGGGCAGAGGGAGAGGCAGAAAAAAAGGAGAGCCCGACCAACCCCACTCCTATTTCTGTGCCCGACGCAGCAAGGGCTCAATAAATGTTTGGTGAACAAATGAGTGTCACCTGCACTTCTCATTTACTGTAGGAAATTGGTACCCAGACATCTAATCATCACATCATTCCAACATCCTCAAGATAGTCCATCAGAAATTTACTGACTACCCGCCTTGTATAAAAGTCCCAGCTACTCACAAGGAACAACAGGGGAGAAGTTCAACATATAGACATTTTCTAAGAGTAGTAAGTGATCCAAGGAACTAAAGCAGGGGACGTGATGGAGACTGACAGAGGAGGAGTGTGGCCCCTTTGGGCAGAAGCAGGGATACTTCTCTGAGGTGACATCTGAGCTGAGAAAGGGCGGATGAGAAAAAGCAAGTTACAGGTATACTGGGGACAAGATTCTGGGTACAGAGGAACAAGCACAGGAATGTGGGGCAGGACAGAACTTGGGGCTCCTGAGCAGTGGACCAAAAGACCACGCTTTCCTCAGGTGTAGAACTGCATGGCTGTATAAAGATCTCATTTAAACTCCATGTCCCAGTTCTTTGGAATGGCACAGAATCTCTTCCTAGGGCCCATTGTTTGAACTAAGTCAGCTGGACTTAGATAAGGATTCTAACAGCGCCTCTACGTTTTAAATTCTTATTTAGACTGGTGTTTGGTATGTACTCTAATTAGGGTTAATACATATTCATATGTGTCTATAGGGATGTCTGCTTAGTTCCATACAAGAGGATAAAAGTTTGAGAACATTTACATTTATTAGCATGTCCACATGTCAATCCATGGATTCAATAACCTTCCACAAGGGCCCATCTATAACCCATGTGCATTAGTAAACAGGGCATGCAAAAGTGAACTGCCCAGGCATCCCCAAGAATAAAGAAGCAGAGTCAGCATTGAGAGTGGGGCAGGACAGTCCAGAGTGACACAGGGAAAGGTTGGTGGCATGTTAGAACTCAGCATGCTAGAACACTTTAGGAGGTTCTATAATCCCTTCTGTCTAGAAGAGTCCAGAATGTCAGGTCACACTCTAGATCTGTTCTGTCCCTTATGGTGCCCACAGCTACATGGAAATGTGGCTAGTCTGAATTGAGATGTGCTATAAGTGTAAGATACCCACTGGATTCCAAAGATTATGGTACATCTCAACTGACGGGGGTTAGGACTCCTGGTTCTGGCACTTCCTAGCTGTGTGATTTTGGGCAAGTCCCCTTATCTCTTCGTGCCTCAGCTCCCCATCTGTAACATGTGGGTGTCTTCTTTCCTTCTAGAGAAGCCCAGCTCCTCAGCCTTGTACTCACAGTTGTCTACACCCCAAGTCCAGGCTGCCTCTAGGTGCATCTCCCTCGCTCCCCTCATCTTTATCCTTCCCTTATGCCTCTGTGACTTTCCAAGGAACCTGCCTCCCAGGCTTGCTACTCAATTAGTTAATGATTAAAAGAGCTAACACATGTACATGCTTAGAATCATTCCTGTCCCATAAAAAAGATTCAGCGAATATTAGAAAAACATCCTAAGACCAAAACAACCATAAGAAACAAACAGAAAGAGCATCTTCCCTGCTGGCTATAGTTACTTATATGCACATCTTATCCATGCTGTTAGAGTTTGGGTTCTTTGAGGCAGGGCACACCTCTGTGGCCTCTCCAAGCAGCTTGCTCAGGCCTAGAACATGGAGGACATCAGCCAATGCTGAAGGAACAAAAGTGAGTTTCTCTCCATCATTCCTATGTCCCATCTCATCCACCACCACACAGTGACTGGCAAATCTTCATCCAGAATAAACACTCGCCAGCATGCTTCCCCATTGCCTGGGTTTGCAGACACAGAGCAATCAGCTTTTGGCAGATTTCAACACAGGTTTCATGGAAATGAGTCCTAATTTTCGCCTGCCCAAGGCTTCTCTGTGGAGCCCTGCCATTGCTGTGGCTGCAGAAGGGGAACCTTCTTTGTGTTCTCTTGGGGGTTTGACCAGGCCTCCTCAGGGGAAGGAAATCAACTTAGATGTCTCTCTCTTCTAAAAGGAAGGGAGAGATGGATGGCCAAAATCTCCACAAAAATACAGATCATGCTAACAGTGGCACCTGCACAGTCCTACCTCTCTCAGTCCCTGCTGGGCAAGGAAAAGGAGATACAGTCAGGGCTCCGTATTTCAAGAAAAATCCTATAGCTCTCAAAGACAAAGGAAAAATAAAGAGCAAGAAAATGAAATGTAGACAATAACTGTACCTTAAAATACTTTTAGCTTTAATGTTAGAGTGGTAAAGAACAAGAAAAAAAATTCCCAGGTGTGTGGTAACCACTCAAAAAGCATTTCTCAAGGTCAAGAGCATTTAATCACTCTTGCTGTACTGCTGTTCCATTCCCCCCTTCAGAACAGGAGCTTGCCCCTGCCCCTTGAAGACGGCCACATCAGCCTCCTGTCTACCCCAGCCCTGGGCCACACCAGCCACATGGTCAATGCCTGTTGAACCAGCGACAGTCAATCAATCAGGAAGTCACAAGCTGGTGGCAAGGACAGAGTGGCTGAGAACACCTTGAAGGAGGACTAAGGAGAGCCTAGTTATCACAGAAGAGTATTACTTTAGCAGCTTTGCCAATTAAACCAAAGTGAGTCTGCTGAGTAAGGCTCCTGCGTCCGAGCTGTTTTTGGAGACACTTCATGATTCACACCCAAATCATACAAGATTAAAGAAAATACTGGATAAAATCAAGCCAAACATTAAGTTCAGGGGAAAGATTTTATTGGACAAATCAGAAAAATATTGGTATTGTGCCTCAGAGAAACCCACTTCTTTCCTCTGGCTGCAGGGGCAGACACAGCCTCAATGGCAGATGGAGAGGGCGTACGAGTTATTTTAAGTGCGCTTGCTCCGTCGTCCCCGCGCTGGCCACAACCCCACACTCACACCCGCCGTGCTAATCTGGCAGTCTTGGCCAGAACGGAGGGACTGTCTATTTATAATAAGGATTCGATTATATGGCTGGGCTTGGGAGGAGACGAATAGGGTTTGAGTGAGGACTCCCGCCTGAGCTAAGCAGGGAAGCTGCTAGCAGCTGGCTGTTCCTAGCCATGCTCGATAGCTCTGGCTAGGGTGGATTTATGCCCCGCGCAGATACCAGATTTCCAGGGGAAGCTCACAAGTTACTTAGATCCTTCACAAGAACCCAAAGTAAGTGAAAATGAAAACAGTGGTTTTGGAGGATCCCTTCACTCGGTCGTCTACTGAGTCCCTACTATGCGCTGAGTGGACTGGTGTTAAGGCGGGAGTAGGGGAAAGACAGAGACAGGCAAACAGAGCAGAGATGAACAAAATAATTTGTGTGTGCTATAGCCGGGAGTGTCCATGCCGGCTGACTGTCATTCTTCAGCTACTGTGGCTTCTGGTGGTATTCTTACTGCTACATTTAAACAAACAGAAAATCTTTGGGTTCCTTACATGGTAGGGCTCACATAGAACCTCATAGTATAGTTGTCTACCTGTCTTCTAGACCACAGCTGGCTTGGCCAAGATTGCTATGGAATCAAAAAGAAAACTGAGGGTGTGTGTGCACAACTGTGTGTGTGTGTGTGTGTTTGACAGAGACAGAGAGAAACAGACAGGCTTGGCTGAGGTCACACAGACCAAGTTAATGGCAGACTGAAATTGGGGCAGATTGCATGATTCCAGAGATTTTGTACCTGTACACTCGTGTGTGTGTGCATGTGTGTATACGACCCCTTGCCAATGTTTATCATAACACTCTGAACCACTTGAATAATCAAAAAGTGTTCTTTTAGATTCCCTCTCTAAGTATCCACCACCACCATGCCCTTCCAACCTTCCAGTCTTTATGGTAGCTGAGCTCAGATCCACAGAACAAGTATTACACAGCCAGGACTCCAGGAGAACCACCACTGCCCCTGAGATTTCTGGGGCCTGCGTGGCTGCACCAGGTCCTTTGCTGGCATCATCTCATCTACTCTGACAGCCAAGCTGTGATACATACACTACAGTTGCGGCAGTATTACAAGAGAAAAGTGAGGTTCACAGAGGCTGTGTGACTTACCCAAACTCACATAGCTGGGATATATAGCAGGACTAAAAGTTTAGCTTCACTGTGTGATACTAAAGTTGAGTTCCTTTCACTTTGCTGCCTCTTTTTGCTCAAAAGAAAAATGCAAAACTCAAGTCAGAGTCAGGATACACTTATTGATCCCATTCAGATGAGCTCATTCATGTAATCCTCAATGGTTGGTATCCCCTCCAAACCTCTTCTAAGTATCTGATGGCCTCAGGGTCAGAGACGGATGAATGGGACACATGACCCACTGACCAGGCCATTCCTTATGTTCTTGTCATAGATCAATTACAGAATGGCTCATCTGGTTTGGGTGCTCACGAGTGAGATGTGGGGCATTTTCTTGGGCCACCCCATGGAAACTTGACGCTGGCTACCACTTTTGGTGAAACCATTCAGTACAGTGTTTCCACAGGAAGAAGAACAGAAATGACTTGTGCTTGTGAATATTTGTACTATTCAGAGATGAACAGTGTTGACAGGTTGGCCCGCTTTGCTAAGATCCTTTCATCTGCCCTCTCATTGGTCTCAGCTCTGGAAAGTGCATCTGATAGACAATTTACAAACATACCATTTGGTGCATGACCAAGAAATATAAGAGAGCAGAAGGATCTAGTGCATGCATTGTGTGGAGGCCAGCTGATCACTGCCATTGCTGCAGAGGGAAGGAAGCTACCTTGGTGACTTCTAACGTCGGGTTCCATTTTGCTCTTCCTTTAAAAGCGGACAAATAGGAAATTAATTCATTCAATGGCAGAAGATTCAGGTGTGATTGTTTCATTGATCCTGCTCTATTCCAATTTGGAACAAATAAGCACTACAAGTCCATTTCAGCCACACAAACATGTAGCTCCTACCACCCCCAACAAACAACTCCAACTAGACAGCCTGGAGATGGGTGATGTGCTAAGCTTTTTAGACTTAAATATCGTCATTAGACTTACATGTCTTTAAAAAGTCAGTGGCTTTTTCAATCAAACTTTACACTAATTCTGAGTTATATTTGGAATTAGCTGACCAGTTAATTCAGTACTTTCCTGATAAAAAGATTGCTCAAATCATGTATTACTATAAGTCCCACCTTAAAGCATGCATATGGGATCCACATGATGTGGTCATGATTCCATTAATACCAGGGCAATTAGGGGGCCTCACATGAACTGTTTCTAAGCAATGACGCGAGGAGGTGAACTGGTACCCACAATGTTCTGCCAACAAACATTTGCATAGCAGAAATTGCTGCTACTTTCTAACTTCAATGAATGGGAAAAAGACACGTAGGGTGGATGGGTGCATGTGCATTTGTGTGTGTGCACGTGCGTGTGTGTGTGTGTGGGGGGATTGCTAGAGAAAATGACCTACACTTTAACTTAAAAAAGCAGCATTTGCTGTATTATTCTTCAGATATTTATATCACTTTTGAAAATTACATAAACACACACAAACCCAAAAGGATGTCGTCTCTTTTTTTAAATACACTGCAACTAGTCCAGGGACGGCAAACATGTGGCACGCTCGCTGCCAATGTCCCCCCAGAGTCCGCAGCAGACACTGTCAGGAGATGAGCCTGGTGCTGGCTCAGGATCTCCTCCACACAGCGCCCAGGGAAGCCTTGACCCAGGGATCTGGGTCGACGACACCACGGCTGTCCTGGATTTGGCCTAACCCCACTCATTTCAGAGAGAGTGGGAACAATGCTGAGAGACAGAAAGTGGCCGGGTCACCCAACAGCGCTATTAGATATGATGTAGGCAGGAAATGGAGAAAGTCTCAGCTGTTTCGACTCTACAAAAAAGGTGTTGAATAGCTTCTGTGCACAAAGCACTGGGCTTAAGCAATGTAATTTGGGGGCAAATCCCATCGTAATGAATTTCTAGGGATCTAGAATCTAATGCGTTCTATCAAATGAGACTTGGAATAAGTGGATCTAGAGCTAGTGTGTGAGAGTCCATTTATTATATAAGGGGACCCATTATAATGGTTTTCAAGCTGTTTAAATAACAATTTTCCATATATTGGCAGATGGGAAATAAATAAATAAATGCATGCATATAGATACATACGGCTTTATATACAAAAGCATGATGGTAAATGTATTTATCTTACATTATTTAAATATTATGTGTCAAAATGCTAGTTGTAAATTATTTAAAACAACCTTTAGAACACTATGAATTGAGTGTCTTTAAAGTGAAAACTGCTGCAAAGTGTCTTCATTGTAGAAATGAAGGCGATCTTTCAAAATCATAAAAAGAGAAATGCAGAAATACATATTTTTCTTACCAGTGGCCTGAGTTCTGGATGCGTCAGGATATATCCATTATTTGTGATTGCAAAGGCATAACCGTGAATCCCTAACTGTAAGAGGAAGCAAAAAAGAAACCTTCATTAGCTTGCTCCTCGTTGAATTCACAAAGCATAAAGCAGCCCGGCGTTTAGTAATTTACAGCTTAAACTTGGCATTCATAACCCTTATCAGCACAGTATTTCATTACAATGAATGCAAGGCACTGATCCTTGACATTTGGTGGAAATGAAGACCTGTCAAAGGATAAGCTAAGCAAATACCACAATTTAAAATGTCACATCCTCACGTTGGCATCTAAGGGCTTTATTTTCATTTATTTAAAACAAAAACAATCATTTTTTTTTTTTTTAAACAAGAAAGTAGCTGATGTTTCTGGAAAGGCCTTATGTCCAAACGAACAGCAGTTTATCAATCAGGGCATCTTCTCTCTGCCCGCAATAAAGAAAGAGGGGTCTTCATGCTGCTTCACTTCTAGGCTTCCTGCAATTCCACGCCCACAAGGGCCATCTCAAATGTGCACTCCCCTAGGCCGTCATTTTCCATAATTCTTCAAGGATAAAAGTGCCACCCCCCCGCCCCCAGCCTATAGAGGAGCCTGCCAACCCCTTTTATATTCTTCGTCTTCTAACTGTGTGGTTGCCCAGCTTTGCCACGCATGCTTCCACCGACACAAAGCCTGGGTGATTTTCTATGCAGAGCCTCACTTAATTTATGTTTTCTGACTAAATGGGACTATGGGAAATAGTTTGCGAGCAATGAAATGTTTTATTAGCTTTAAAAAGTATGTAATCAAATTTAACACTGCACTTATTTAAATAATAATCCCAGCTTTTTGACAATATTTCTATTACACAGTTGACTGCACCCATTGGCTACAATAAATTTACCTACAAATCATTCATGTATTAAAATGGCCTCTGGCATAAAACCCATACTGATCTCTCTCTTTCTCTCTCTCTCTCTCTCTGAAGAAAGAAAATGTAACCCACTTTTGCCAGAGCAGTGAAAGGGGAAAAGAAAAAAATTCTCTGTTATTTTTCTGAGGAGTTATTTCATAGTTCTGAGGCCTCACTGTTACTTTTCTTTAAATTCTCTGCCACTCACATTCTTGAATATGATACTGTTAAATGATCCAGACAACGGAGTTTACAAACCAGGAATGACCCTGTCTGCTTGTTAGCTTAATGTCAAGGTGATGCGAAATTAACTTCAGAGAATTTAACACCAGCAATTAAAAGTTTCCGTTGCATTACATAAAGCAAATATGCACGTGGTAGTCAAGGGCAACAGACGTTTTCTCCTGGAGTTACCTTGCACAGCAAGTCTTAATAAGATTCCACTTTGCTCTAATGGTAAAAGTATATTTCATTATGCTGTGAAAGATAAACCAGAGATTTCCTATCCTTTGAGATGTATATCATCTCTTTCATCTTGTCTCTTGGAAAAATGTCAGACACAGTCAACACTGCATTAATTACCATTATTATGTCCCGGTTTAAGATGGACTGGAGGGTCACAGAGGACTCTGAGAGTTTGACTTTTTCCATTAAATGCACAAGTGGTATTTGATTGGGAATTCAAACTCAAAATTAGACCAAAGAAATAATATTTTATAGTCAGCTCATGCAGTGCCTTCTAATGTACATTACTTTGGTTCCTGTTTTGCTTTTGGGAAGCAATATTCAAAAGCAGTAGGACTCCTCTTAATACTCTGTGCTTTTCTTGTATAGCACTTACCAAAATGATGATTATCAATTATCTGTGAGGTTGCTTGTAAGTAAGCAAGGCATCAGTCA
>CAUYRT010063143.1:0-26090 GCA_963574885.1 Lepilemur ruficaudatus | reverse complement strand
AGAGATATGTCAATTCCACTTCAGAATACCAACTAATGAGAGAACAATTTTCAGTAATCTATTATTTAAAGTGGTAACTGTAGCAACTACATAGTTTCTATTTTTTCTTCCCTGGCAGAAACATGAATGCTCATGATTTGTTGGTCATTTTTATTTTTTGGCTTTCATGCCACTTTGAAGAAATGCCTTACTATTTTATTCTTTAATTTGATAAAAACTATCTACATAAAAGTAAACACATTATTTTATAGTGAAATATTGAAAGTATTCCTTTTAATCTTATGAACACGATACAGGTTGTCATAAATTTTTTCAATTTGGGGTGTTCATTGTAGAGGTAAAGAAGTAAATTGTATACAGATTGGAAACAAAAAATTAACAACCAAAATCGCATCAGAGTTTAGCCAGACTGTTGGACATAGGCTTAACAGGCAAAAGTCAACAGCATTATATTAATATAAAAACATATATGGAGTTAAAATTAATGAAAAAATCAAACTCCATTTCAGATCATAACAGAAATACAAACTACCTAAAAATCTACCATACAAAAGCTGTGCAAAACAAACGGACAAACAACAAACTAAATAAATGAAGAATCTACAAGGTTCATAGCTTGAAATACTCAATAACCAAAAAATACAGATTCTTTCAAATTCATTTATAGATTTAACACAATTCTAATAAAAATTCAAGTGTGTATGTTTGTATGTATTATATGTATTTATTTAAATTTATTATTTTAGCCTAAAGTTTATATGGAAGTAAAAGAACCAAGAATATCTAAGATAATTTTAAGGACGTATTTGGAGGACATGTCCTACCAGGTAGCTAGATTTATGATAAAGCTATAGTAATCAAGAGAGTGTGGAATTAGTGCAGAAATATATGAATAAATTAAGAAAAAACACAAACCTATTTTATATAGATATACACATGGGGAAAAAGGACTTTTTAACATATTGTCTGGGATGAGTGGTTATCTCTCTATGTAAAAAGAAAGTTGGGGATTAAATTTCTTCTTTACATCATACACAAAAGTAAGTTACAGGTGAATTAAAAACCTACTGTGAGAGGAAAACCTATGTTATTTTAAGAAGGCAATATAAGAGAATATTTTCAAAGCCCAAAAAAAGAAATGGATTTAACTGGGGAAAAACAAACACAATCATAAAGAAAAGAATTACTAAATATAACTTCTTTAAAATAATTTCTGTGTATCAAATTATACAAAAAGTGTAAAGACATGCCCCATTTTCAACACATATGAAATGTTTTCAGAACACATAAAGAAATTCTATGAGTTTGTATACAAAAAAGACAAAAATCTAACAGTAATACTGGCAAACTTTTGCACAGGCACTGCATAGAAGAGAAGGTTCACTGGGCCACAAATATGTGAAGTATTATTCAGGGAGTTGCAAATATAATTATTTTCTTATACATACTTTTTTTGTCATATGAGAATGTGAATGGAACACTTTCTGAGTCAATATGTTTAAAATTGCCCCATTTCTCCTAAGAATTAATTTTGTAGATAATTAGCCTCCAAGTATTTTCTTTATATGGATAACCTAATTTTTTATTCTGGATGATTTTATAATAATTTTTCTTTTAAAATTTAAAAATATTACAAGACTATAACTTATTTTCCAGATAGTGAGTTTTTTATATAAAGATTAAATTTCCTTACATTTGGAAATTTAAAAAAATACTTTCCTTAGAGTATTTCTCCTCCCTCCTCGCCATTCTTTCCCTGTGGATTCCTATATATAAGGTTTCCTAATTTAGTCCTCATCATTATTTTTTTTCCTGCCAACTTCCATTTCTCTTTCTTTCATTATTCATGGAGTTCAAAGAATTTTCTGGAATTCTCTTTTATTTAGTTCAATGATTTGCTTTTCTGCCTTATTCAATCTATTATTTATTGCTTTTTAACAAAAATCTGAAATCATGATTTACATTTCTAAGAACTTCCTCATTTTGTTATTAATCAATTTCATAAAAGTCAGCCCTAGATTTACTAATACAACATGCTTTCTAAATTTCCCCAACCAGAATTCTCTTCTTTTTTTTGATAATGACTATTTTTATAGAATATTATTTGCTCTTAGTTCTCATTTTTCCCTATTCTTTTCAATTTTGAGTGTTTACATTTTTCTGGATTTTTTTTTCTTTTTCTCCTTACACAAATAGAGAGGTCTATATATATTAGCAAAAGTAGAGTTCGGTCTTTAACCAATATTGTTATTATTGATCAATTCCTTTAGTTTCAGGTACAAGCCTAAGTATTTAAATACATTGTAAAATTTCTTTTTATCTTAAGTATTCAATTTTCTGGGGACTGTTGGCTTTGGGCAGAGAGAAATAGTTAACAGAGCAGAGAGTTTTTCCTCTGTTAGAAACAATCTCTAAATTACATGCTCATTGGCAGCCCAAAGATGGATGAAGTAGCCTCTTCGTCTAACTGGCTACTAGTGCATATGAATTTTCATGTTTTCCCAGATCCACCCAACAAGCTGGCTCTGTTACCTTATTCCCTGATCCCTAAACATAAGGTACTGATTTGGAGACTCAAATACAGTCTCACAGTCTCAGTCTATTCTTATGCCCTTTTCCCCAGTCCTTCTAACCATCAATCTCCACTTTAATAAATAAAATGCTTGCTGTAATTTTATCTGTGTCAATTTAATTTTTGACTCCTAAACCTCTAATAATTAATAGAATTACATTATAACCTTTTACAAATGTCCAGGCAATTCCATTAATGTCTATGCATATTTTTGCCACATTTTTTTTTTTTTTTGCCATATGATGTAGTCTCAAAACATTTTCCTCAATTTTGGAGTTTACTTTTTATGCATATATTTAAAATAGTATACTATAGTCCAGTTATTCTTAATGATTTTGAATCTAGTGTTGTTTTTATGAGAAATAAATATTGACATTACAGCATTACTTGTAGTTGATTTTAATCACTATGAAATCTCCCTTTTTATAATAGGCTATTTATTTTTAGCAGTTATAAGTTCATAACAAAATTGAGTAGAAGATACAGAGATTTCCCCTATACTTTTGTTCCCACATATATGTAGACTTCCTCATTATCAACAATTTCCCACCAGAGTGGTGCATTTGTTACAATTGATGAACCTCCAATGACATACCATTATCTCTGGCCATTCTAATAAGTATGTAATAATGGTATTTCATTCTTCTTTTAATTTGTCTCTCCCTGGTGACATGTGATGTGGATCCTCTTGTTTGTTCGTTAATGTTAATGTTATGAACTATATTGTTTAATTGTCACTTATTATCACTTATAAAAATGTAGCTTGCTCTTAAAATTTAGTTTTAATATAAATTTATGTTATTTTGTATTTAAATGTGAATTTTAACTATTTGCATTAATTTTCATAATTAGAAATTTGCATGGCAGCAGTAGTGCATGGTGATTAAATCAGACATGTATGCACACGTTTAAATTCTGGATTTGCCACTTGCCACTGACGTTTGGATTGACACCTCTGGTATTGCAACATTGCCTTCTGTAAAATGGTGTGAGCTGTAAAATCCTGGGTGACTACTTTGTCTAGGAGTCAATCTGAGACTACTGCTTCCCCTTGCCCCTACCAGGTGGAGAGAGATCTAGGAATCCTGGCACTTGTGTGTGTCCCGTGGGCAGGTGACTTGCACCTCCACTGCTGCCACCACTAAGGGCCTTTGGCAGAATGGGACATCACAGGCTCAGTGCCCACTGGGTGACCTGGGTGATCTCGTTCAACCACACTTCCTGTGGGACCCAGGCAGAGCACATGCCCATAGCCTTCAGTGCCCACTGCCCACTGTTGGGGCAACCGGACTGCCATCTGAGAGGCTTGAACAAGATGAAAGCCAGTGCAGTGGCTGCCTTTGCATCTGGGTGGACTGCATACCATGGACCCATGCTATTCTGCACAGGCACCTTGGGCACTGTGCCTTGTGTGTGCCTTGCCCCCTAATTAAGCCCTGCCTCATGGTCGCCCCAGCCCACACGTGTGAGTGCTGTGCTTCTCGGACCTGCTCCATCTCTTGTAGGTGAACCCTGCCTCATGGGGTCACACTGTCTCAGGGTCCAACTCTGCCCAGTTTATGAGTCATGACCTGCTGGCCCACTCCACACGGGGTTCCCACTCTGGCCCATCCCCTGTGGTCCTGTTCCACCTCACAAGACCACTATGCCCTGTGCACCCTCTATGCTGTCCTGCATGTGCCTTGCCCTGCCCCCATGCCTGCTATCTCAGTGCCCAAGCCTGCACAAATGCACACCAGACCAAGTGGACCTCGTCCATCCTGCGTGCACCGCCCATCCTGCCAGCCAGCCCCACCTCACATGTGTTCCTAGCATCAGGGACTGCCCTGCCGCATTGGCCTGCTGATAACGACAAGGGAACAGGGGAGATGCAGTACAGCAGAGGCATTAAAGGCTCACAGTGCACTCGCCCCTCTCCTGCCTGGTGAGGCTTCCAGAGTGGGACCCAAGCACGCCACCCAGGGACACATCCCTATTTTCACTGAGCAAAAGAGGTCACAGCAAAGGAGAACAGTATACTGTATCTGCTATCTGTTTTGAGCTGAGAGAAAAGAACATGGATGAGAAGAAACCAGCACAAAAATTTTGGCAAAATGAACAAACAGCCTGTCTCAACACACCCTGAAATAAACGTTGTTTGTTTGCTTATTTATTTACTTATAATTTTAAGGGGTACAGCGCAGGTTTGTTACATGGATATATTGGGTAGTGGTGAAATGTGGGCTTTTTAGTGTAACCATCACCTGAATAATATGCATGGTATCCATGAAGTAATTTCTCATCCTCCTCCCCCTTCCCACCCTTTGGAGTCTCCAGTATTTTTTATTTCACTCTATGTCCACGTGTACACATTATTTAGCTTCCACTTTTAAATGAGAACATGCAATATTTGACTTCTGTTACCGAGTTGTTTCGCTTAAGATAACAGCCTCCAGTTCCATCCCATGTTGCTGCCAATGACATGGTTTTCTTAATTTTTATAGCTGAATAGTATACATACTATATATGTACTATATGTGTACATACATACATATATTTACACACCACATTTTTTTATCCATTCATCTGCTGATGGAAACTCAGGTTGATTCCAAATGTTGGCTCTTGTGAACAGTGCTGCAATAAACATATGATGGCAGGTATCTTTTTGAAATAATGATTTCATTATCTTTTGGATAGATACCAAGTAGTGGGATTGCTGGATCAAATGGTAGTTCTATTTTTAGTTCTTTGAGAAATCTTCATGCTGTTTTCTATAGAGGTCGTACTAATTTACGCTCCCACCGACAGTGCATAAACTTTCATTTTTCTCCATGCCCTTGCCAATATCTGTTATTGTTTCTCTTTTTATAATAGCCATTCTAACTCACGTAAAATGATATCTCATGTTGGCTTTAATTTGTATTTCTCTGATGCTTAGTGATGTGAGTAGTTTTTCATGTTTGTTGGCCATTTGTATTTCTTCTTTTGAAAAATTTCTAGCCCTATCTAATAAACATGGTTTTATATAAGATGGTATATATTTTGGCTCACAGATTTCTTATGAGGTTGACATGAGATAATAAAAGCTCAACTCTAGTAAGGGGGCATTGAACAGGTGCTGGCTCCTTCATTGTCCTGAGCAGTGGTCAACAAAATGGGAATCTTGCAGGAAAATCTAATGTAGAGGAAAGAGGCTATATTAGAAATTTAAAAAATTATGTTTTATCACTTTTTTAAAAAATATGTTTTCATAGTTGATAATCATACAATACATGAGATTATTAGTGTGTATACTTAACATAACTAAACACATAGAAGTTTCTTGTAAAACCTTTATACTCAAAAACATACACCATTTTTTAAAATTGGGAGGCTCAATGCCTTGAAGAAAGATACCTGGCATCTGAGCCAAAAGAACTAGGTTTATATAACTGTTCAAGTAATTACTAGGTATTTAACCTTGAGCAAATTCTTTAAATTGTCTAAGTCTCAATTATGTAAGTGGGATGCTACTCACTAAAAGAGGTAATTAAAAGAGAAAATATAGATTTAAAAGGATAATTAAAAGAGATAATACCTGACAATCTCAATTTCTCTCTAATTTTTGTTAATGTCATGAATTAGTAGAAGATAATAAAGTCCAGGGTTAAGGATATGATTCTTCTGAGTTACATCCGACATAGTTCTCTATCCTGAGATAAAAATCTCAGTATCTTAGATCACTGAATGTCAAACAAAATAACTCAATTACATAACTCATATTTACTGTTAATAGAAGCTAAACCAAAGATAATTGTTTGATTTAATGGCAGTAAATTCACCAACATATTGCAAAAAACGTCTTTTTTATGTCTGGGGGAGGACTTCTACTGTTACAAAATACAGCATTAAAGTTCTTCCTTTTTTCCATTGCATAGTTAAGATCATATTTTGTCCATGAAATTCGTCAAATTATGTGTATCTTTTTTGCATTTTATGACATTATGATCAAGTTCCTAAAATATTCTGCTTTTGCAGATCTTCAGTTTTTGAGGGTTAAAAGAAGTCCACATTTGCATATTATCTTTCTAAACATTCTCTTGATCCTAACACAATTTAGAGTACCTAAAAGTTGAGCTCAAATTACACAGAAAATCATTAAACTGAAATTAATTTTTTTACTGATGTTGATTTGAATTACTTTCCATGTTTTTTCATTATAATTGCACATATAGGAATATCTTTGTATAGTATCAATACTGAAAAATGGTTTTATTCATTAAAATTTAATATAACTTGTGTTACTTTTGGGTATTTATTAAGTAAATGCATTAATGAATTTTGTAAACAGGTGTAAGAAGAGCTTCATGAACTCTCATGATGATTAATAATCTAATAAATACTGTTTTGTTCTTTGAGCTCCTATACATACTATGACAATGGGCATTAAAATAGCTTTTTTGAGAAGCCACTGTTTCATTCTGAAGAATGTTTAATTTGATGTGTTACATACAATATTATGCTTATCAAGTAAGGAGACATCAACTCATGAGTAAGGTAGAGTAACAGGGACCAAATTTGCCTTGTGACTGAAACAACTTTAAAAAAAGACAAAATATAAGAAACAATTGTTCCCATGGCTCTCAAGATAATGGAAATCGGATCACAAAAGACAGTAATCCTTAAGAAACAAGAAACAAAACATGTTAGCTGCTCAATTAATACAGATTATTGACTAAAGAAACTGTCAAGTCTGCGGCACGTGATGGGAAATTCAGGCTGAGGTTAGTTGTCTAACTTAGTTGAAAAGATAGAACTGGGAGTCTAGCAAGGACAAGGCAACTCTTCTTAGGGGAGAGTTTCAGAGAAGACATAGTTTTCTAACCAGAAAACTTTAAAAATTTTAAGGGGTCCTCTTAAAGCATTTGGATGAATACTGATTAGCAGATGAATGTGTAGAAGCTACCTGAGGCTGAACCACCCAAAGTATTAAAGAAAACAATCGCTACAACTCAGACGGGGTCATGAATTTTGCCTATTATCACCAACCAGAGTGGAAAACCTCATGACTCATAGTTCATTTGTTAGAGTCCTCACAAGTACGTTTTGCTTCAGTAGTGGGGATAATTAACTCAGAGTAAGTATTGCACTAGTTCTTCATGGCACAGCAGAGAAACAAAGCCAGAGAAGATCAAACTCATTCCAAGTAGCTTATCTGCCTCCCAAACAAAACTCCTATGTGTACGTGTGTGTATATGCATGCATACAAACACACACACACACATACATTTAAAAAGTCTCACACACAGTGAAGTAAAATCACAATACTTTTTATCTAGTTAAAAGTTTTCAGACATGGAAAGATGCAAGAAAACATTGTCAATAATGAGGAAAATTAAACAATCAGATCTAATCAGAATTGATGTGGATGAGAGAATATAGAAGCATATTAAAATAACTATTATACTGCATTTCGTATATTCAAGAAGCTAAAATAATTTTGAATATGCTTAGTGCAGACATGAAAGATACCAAAATGCCCCAAATTCAACTGTTAGAGATGAGAACTACCATGTCTGACATGAAAAATACACTGAATAGGATTAATGGCACTTTAGATATTGTAGAAGAAAAGACTAGTAAACTTGAAAACAGCAATAGAAACTACTCAAAAGGGAAAAAACAAAAAAAGAAAAAAAAATTTTAAGTAGAATTTCAATGAGTTACAGGACAGCTTTATCAGCCTAATGTATGCAATTGGAAGTCTCTGAAAAAGAATGAGGGAGTTAAGAAAGATACCTGAAGGAATAATGTACGATAGTCTTTTTTAAAAAAAAAAAAAATGAATGAATAATGGCTAAGTTGTTAAATTTGATTAAAACTATATACATGCAGCTCCAAAAGCACAATAAACCTCATCACAGAAAGCACGCTGAAAACCACACCACACTTGTCATAATCCTATTGTTTAAAACCAGTGATAAGGTGAAAAACCTTAAAGTAACCAGAGGAAAGATGTATTAAGTTCAGAAGAATACAAAAGAGAATTAAAAACACATTTCTCATTGGGAAAAAAATGCTAACAAAAAGGCAGCGGAGAAACATCTTTAAGGTACTGAATGAAAAAGCTGTTAATGTTAGAATTCATTACTGGGCACAAATATCTTTTTAAAATTAAAACAAAATAATCATTCAGAAATATTAATACAAAGGCCAAATATGTTACAAGAAATGTTCAGGGACGTCCTGCAAATAGGAATACGATACCTTTGTTGACAATTCCTGACAATAGGTAATTCAGTGGAGAAAGTATGGTCCTTTTATTAACAGTGTTGAAAAAAATTGGATCTCTATATACAAAAACATAAACTATAAACTTCAACCCATACCTCTAAAGATAAAGAAAAACGGACTCAAAATGAGTTATAGACATAAATGTAAAAACTAAAAGTGTGAAACTTTTAGAAAAAAATATAAGATAAAATCTTCATGACTTTGAGTTAGGCCAAGGTTTCTCAACCACCTCACTATGGAATAGTTCTTTGTTGTGGGGAGCTATCCTATGCATCGTAGGGTGTTTTGAATGTATTGAATATTTAAAGTGTGCATTAGTATATTACAAGTTTAAAATGGCCTGCAGTAAAATAGCCTGTTTTACTTAGTTTAAACTAGCATTTCTCCAATGCATTTTATGTTGGGATCCTGTACCCAATATTTTTTCTTTTCACATAATACCTATCATTATCCTCAAGTTCCTGCATGCCACAGTTATCACTTTAGAAAATGCTGGTCTTCAGCTGTCAGCAATGGTACAATATCTGATTAGAGATTACAGTTATTGAGAAGGTAGACAGGGTTATTGGGTGAAGGGTAGGGAGAATAGAGTGCTGATCCCATACTGGGTAGATTCTGTGGAGTCTTGACTTGGATACATATTTGGGCTATGGTAGCAAGTAAATGCAAGGCATTAGCAGCCAAGTTAGTGGAAGGATGACAGTTACATTCCAGAAGGTCAGCATCTAAGAAAGGGACAAGAATTAGAAATAAATGGTAGAGCAGGCAGAAAAACATAGATGGGAAGTAGATGTAAGGATACTTAAAGTACTTTTTGTAGGGGAAAGGATCAACACCAGGCTTTAGCTAGAATAAGACTTGAAGTTGAGTGAGGAAAGTGTATTTGAGAAAAGACAGAACTGAAAATTAGAGCATATAGTGATCAATTGCTCACTTTTTAAAAGATTTGCATTGATCATATATACTTCTAAAATTTATGATTATTACATTTAATCAGACAATTTTCCTGAGAAATGCACTTACACTATAGACAGGGCTTGATTTAAGTACATTATGATCACTAAATCCTCCTAACAAATCTTGATGAGACACCTCTGAAATTTTGCATTTGCTCCATGTTGAATAAAAAGAAAGTTTGCAAGCATCACCTTATTCTCCTATCACCTCCCTTTCTAAATGGGCCTGTGCCCTGAATTGCAACTTTTCTAGGATAAATGAGACAGGCAAATTAAAAATGTAAGACATTTATGGTTTAATTGGCAACATGTTGCACGTATGCTAAATCTGTCTTTAATATTAAACCATAAGAATAAATAAGGGGAGGATTTTGAATCTGGTGAAAGCAAGCTGTAGGTAAATAAGTAGAATAACATATCTTCTCTGTTTAAACTTCACTAATAAATCCTTGCCCTTTCAATGTAGGATGAGACACTCTCTCCAAGACTTTCTTGTTTACAGAAAAACACCAAAATGTTGATAAACTTTTACACATTTATTTATTTTTCCCCTAGAGGGTACATTAGTTGAAAGTTAGGTTAACATTGTACCTTGGTCTGGATTCATTAGACTCATGCCCTAAGATAAGGAGTTAGCTCCATGTTACTTATTAAGATAGTGCTCCCAGGAGAAACTCCTATGAGAACAGAGACAGCAGGACCTGCAATGGGAAGAAGCCAAGCAAAGGTGATGTTTCAGGCAAAGTGTCAATCTCAGCCTGATCCCACAGGGAAGCTTCGGAGTGTAGATCGGGCCTCAGAACTTCTCCCAAGTTCAGTCAAGAGAGCTAGACTTTTCTAATTTAGCTACAGTCAGTCATTGGCTATGAGCTAGCCTGGAGGGATCTAAATTCCCAGGCATCTGTGGCTCCCTGTGCTTGTGGGTAAAGCAGCTCTGGTGGTTCAAGGACATTTCTTCAGAACAAGCGTAGACTGAAGTGTATACTGAAGGAAGCAAAGCACATGGAAGTTGAGGCATTCTGGCCTGAACGCTGAGAGTGTCCACTGCAAGTGAATTGTGTGATGTGTTTGTATGTGCCTGTGTGTGTGTGTGTGTGTGTGTGTGTGCGCGCGCGCGAATTAAGTGGGGTCAGCCATCGATTCAGTGGGGTGAGGAGAGGTGTTTCTTGTTAGTATAGTTTTAAAATCAAGTACAGAAAGCATTCAATACTTTTGTGGCCAAGTGTACCCCATCCATTTCTAAGTCTTACATCAAGGATTTACATTTTACTGAGAAGAATGATGAAAGGAAGGAAAATGACAGAAAAGTCTATATTTCCCTCCTACACAGACAAGAAAATGCTTCTTTAAGCATAGGAAGTTATATATAATGCCAAACCTTTGTAAATTATGGATATTTTCATATTTATTATATGTGATGGTTGAGTTACTGATTTGTTAATACTACAATCAACTTTTGCTTACTTTCCTTTTAAATAAAGTACATCAGAAGTTCAATAATTGAGAACATTTTGCAACTGGTTAATTTTGGAAGGCATTCCCCAGGGAGGATACAGTTGGAAAAAAATTTAAAAACCCTTAAATTCTTTAAGGCAATGTTTTTCATATTATGATTCCAGGATCACCTACATCAAAATAGCTTGGGGAGTTGTTAAAATCTCCATGAATTCTATCCTAAAACTCCTGATTCAAATTTCTCATGGCAAGATCTTGAATATATATCTTTTTGAAAAGATCCTCAGATTCCTGTGCACACTCAGGAATGAGAATCTTTGCTATAAATGATAGAGACATTATATATAGGTGTTACTTTTTTTTAGAAATGGGAGCTCCTGGTAGAAATTTGCTGAAGGCGCAGGAGATTAAGCAGAAGGACATTTAGAGTAAAGTTCAGAAGTAAAGCTCTGACCTATTACTTCCCTTCTTAAGTTTTGTGATGACTGCCAGGTATTTTCCCCATTTTTAGCACTGCTTCTGTTCCAACCCAATTTCCATTTCTGCTGACAAACCACTCTCCTTAAGGCATAACTCTAATCATGTTTTACTTGTTCCCCAAATAACCATGACTATTAAATCAAGGCCAAACACCTTAACATGGTCCTTAAGGACCTTCAAATATGGCGCTAATATATATGTTCAGTCTTTCTTCCATACATTCCCTAAAATTCTCTCAACGTCATCACTCATACCTATTCATATGGTTAATGCATTTTTAAATCCTATTATACTTTTTGTCTATTACCTTACTGTCTTATCATTCCATACCTGCTTCAAAGGCCCAGAACGAATGTCATCTTTTGAGAACAACAAGCGACCTCTCTAGCCCATGCTCTGTCCTTCCAGCAAACTTCTAAAGAATTTTGGATTGTATCAGTCATGTACAATTTTATTGTCTCATCTTATGGTTATTTGGGCTCACATTTATTTTCCCTTTGTTTCATGTAAGGTCATCCTCGCTAAATTGTGAGTCCATTTATTACATGAATTTGTATCTCCCACAAATATCTTGCCCTTTTATATAGTCATGCTCAAAAAATAACTACTATAACAATAAAATAACAGTTAGATCATAGAGCCTGCAAAGGGCTTCTAAGATTAGTCTAACCTGCTATAATTCATTTCTGTCTTGCAAATAACTAAGTTGCCTATTTTATCTAAGCTGCACCCACTCCATTACAATCCCCATAAGACACCCTGGAAACCATTCCATATAAATATACATTCTAAGTAAATGCATTCCATTCACCAAGAACAGATTATTTCAGAAGAAAAATTCACTGGCCCCATTCCAATATCAATGGTATCACCATCTTGAATTATCACCTATCTTATTAATAAAATTATCGTTCACTACAGTTCTGTCCTAAATGCTCTGGTTTTACTTTTGTAAGAAATCTGAAGACTTCACCTTGAACTTTAAACATTATTATCTTGAACAATCTCTGGTAATTTTCTTTTTTTTTTCAATTGTCTACCCTACTTCTATAGCCAGAACCTTGTCCTGTGGGTAATACTAAACATAGAGTCCCTCAAAATAAATGGGTGACAAGAAAGCTACTCAGCTGGAAGAGGCTTGGGCTTGTTAGATACAGATCAGTGAGAAGAATGTCTATTATTTGTCCTAGGTGACATTTATTGGTCTTTCTGTATAAACACTATGAAATTAAGAAAGCATTTTGGGCTAAGGCTATTATCAGGGTTGTAAGAATCTTACAAGTTTATTTTATATACAACTAAAGACATGATCTGTATCAGCTCTATAATTTGTTAACTTTGTGAACTTGTGGAGGTCAATGAACTTTTCTGAGTCTCTGTTTCCTCATCCAGTATTGGGGTTAATGACACCTGGCATTTGTCTTGTCAACCCTTGAGCAGTTTACATACATAAGGACTCAGTATTTAACTTTAGAATAATTTGAAAATAAAAGAATATAAATAAAGTGTTGATGGATTAAACTTTTTCTCATGTAGCATACTACCAGATTTTTTATCATCATCATTTTTGTCTCTTTTAAGAATCTTTTTTTGCCAAAAACTATACACTTCACATATCTTTGTCATAAAAGTTGTAATGTACTGTAAAAATTGTTTCATGCCAATTTTAAAAATATGCACACTTTCTAGTGCTTTGATTTTAAGATAAATAAGGCATTAATATTTGGCAGATTCATGTGCATTAATCTTATATTAGCTAACTTCAATTTTTAGTTGCCATACTATAAATACCTTTAATTCAAGTATTCTTAGCAATGCTTTGCTTTTGTTTTTGTTTACTTTAGAAAATAGCTACTGCAAAAAGTAAAAATGTGTTTTAAAAAGTTTCACACAGTAATCAAAGCCAGATCATAGTATGCATTTTTTGTATAGGCTGCAGTCTTCCTGTTAAAGAAAAAAAATGAGATTTTTTTCTAGAAGTGTAAATATAAAGTTAAGACTATTATTTCAGTCAAACTAAATAAATTATATCACTATTAGGAATATAGTGAAGGAACAGATAGTAAACCGCGCAATAATTTGTATGAGTCTCTGTTACTAGTTCTGAGTATACGCTACGCTTTTGATGCAGTTTGGTTTAGAGAGTCCCCTAAATTCCTAGTCTGATATATGTACCTGTCCCGTGGTGGCCCTAGAACTCTTCAAGACTTTGATCACAACCCACTTCACATTACCTCTTTTGGTTTTACGTCCCCCAATGCAAAGCATTTCTGTCAAGGAGTAGATGCTCAATACATGCTTAATACATGAATTCATTTCATGATTTATAAATAAAGTAAATGCGCCATGAAGAAAAAGTATAAGAAAGTTTGCCTGTCAATCCTCTCATGTTTACAAATGTGACAAAAAAGCTGCTGGAAGCATCTACTATGGCAATTTAAACAGTGCTGTGTCCTCTCAGGGTACAGAGATGTATAGGAAATGATCTCTGCTCTCCATTCTTTAATCCAATAGCACAACTGAGACATGATCTACGCACAGCTATGGCGCAAGACATTACATATTGTATGAGTGTGGGCATTGGCTTTTCCTCTCTTCCTTGCTTTCTTTTTCTTTTTAAGAGAAATGCAATCAATGGAGGAGAAATTTGAAGAAGGGAAAGATCACTGCTCATTGAGGTAATCATAGGGCGTCATCAAAGCACAAAGGTTGCTGAATAGAAGCAAGAGCGGGAAAGCAGTGAGGGCTGGCACGAACAAAACCTTGCTGACGGAAGAGGCATCACACGCTTCTGGTACAGTGAACAGCACAGTTGATTAAAGGCAGCAGGGCAGAGGGGTTTGTGGGCAGAGATTCAACAGGATATGAAGAGTGGCACTTTCCCGGTGGGAGAGAAGAACACCTGGGAATGGCGGAGCAGTGCTGTGTGGCGCGGCCGGAAGAGGGAGGGAGGGCTCCACTGAAGGGTTGGGCAGTGTGAACAGTCAGGCCCCCTGCCTATTACAGTGAATGCAGCGGAACATCCTGCATGTGTTATTTTGATTAGGGGAATGTTCTAATGTTTTGACAATTAGCGATGACAAGGAAAGAGTACCATTATTGTGCTGCATCATTTTAAACTTCTGTGTGGTACAGAATTGGCTTTTCATACTTATGGAAAAACTCATATTTAAGGAAATAAAGAAAGAAATATGGGTGAGGTAAACTAAAAATCAGCTAAGGTTGGTACTAAGATCTGAATGTTTGTGTCCCCCTCCAAAATTAATTTCTTGAAACCTAATCCCAAATGTGGTGGTGTCAGAAGGTGAGGACTTTGGGAAGTGATTAGGTCATGAAGGCAGAGATTCCAGAGGGTTAACTAGTTCCTTCCACTACGTGAGGGTGCAGTGAAATGTTGCCATCCGTGAGTCAGAAAGCAGGCCCTCACCAGACACTGCATCTGTAGGTGACTTAATCTTTCCCAGTCTCCAGGACTGTGAGAAACACATTTCTGTTGTTTATAAATTACTCAATCTAAGGTTATAGCAGCCCAAACAGACTAAGACAGCTGGTTTACTTCTAATAATTGTAGTTGTTTAATTCAGTATTTGACCAAGGTTAAGCTTATAGTAGACTTGAACATTTTTTCTTGAAAATAAGGACACCTTTGGAAACAACTATTCTCCTCCATATAATATTTGTCATGTTAATTTTACATGAACGCTTTACATACCAGTAGTAAGAGGGAATTAAATATATTTATATATACCAACAAATCAATATGTAAATGATATATATTTAGTATATTAAATAGAAGTAAAATCATAGTCCTATGAATAAATTGCAATAAACCCATTTTGAAAACATTTGCCTGAAGTGTCTTTTGTTCATTCATCAATTTTCTGTGCCATGTTATTAGTCACAAGAATTTCTTATGCCCTTCAGAATAAAAAGATAGAAATGCCTCCTTCATGCTAGAATGACTTTTAGATATGACAAAACCTTTAAAAAGTAGATAAAGACATCATTGCCAGAGTGAACTTCATGATCTGTCTAGATTTCTGTGGTTCTACCTTCATACTCTCCTCATATTGCCTCATGCCTTAAAATACTTTACCTCCATTAATCCCCTGTGGTCCTCACTCCTCTGTCCTTTGTTAAGACATCCTAATTCCACCACTTTAGATTTATATTTTCAATTTGTCTACTATTGTCTCCACAACCAATATTTTCCTGTCCTCTGACCATAACTTCAAGTAGCTTTCTACTTTGCAAGATGACAACTTGTATGGCACTCTATGCCTTGTTCTCTCATGAAACAATGATGAATTGGGGTTTTTTTAACACCTTCTTCACTCTTTTTTCCATGTAAATTTCTATTAAATGCTAATGCTTACTTGGCTTTCAATTTGCACCTTTTCTCATGCTATAATTTTTATAGATGACCGTTTCATTCCAGTATTTCCAGCTCTACCTCTATTGCTCCGGCTCTCAGTTTTATAGATAGCAGTTGTCCTCTCCTGAGCTCCAAAACACATCGCTACCTCCCTGCTAAGCATCTCTTTTAAGTCTCCCTCAGGTCCTTTTAATTCAGCATACTCAACATTGCATGAAATATCCTTATTAAGAACTCCTTCCTTCCCTCTTCCTCTCTTTCACTTGCTGTTCCTTTCCTTTCCTCTCCATTTACCCCCACAAATATTGAATGCCAAGGGATACAATAATAACCTAAACAGAGTTCACACCTCACAAGCATAACAGTCAAATGGAATAAAACAATTTTCAACAGATAAATATGTTGGCCAGATAACGAATGAAGTTGAGATAATACATATGCAGAAAGATAAACTTCTGTAAGGCTGACTTTGATAATAATCTCTATCAATTTGCAGCAGCTTGTGGTTCTGACAACATTTGTGTGAATGCCTTTATAATCAAATCCCCTTTCCAGCAGAACACTGCTAGTGCCTCCCCTTTCTTCATCCCCACCTCTTCACCTTTAGCTATTAGACAAAGTGTAAATGAAAATGCTGTTTAGATGTTCTTCCATGTTCTGCCAAATTATGAAGGAATTGCAGTTGGTTCAAAAGGCTTTTTAGACTTAAAAAAATCAATCAAAAGTAAACAGAGTGAACAGAAAAAAAGGTCATCTATTGGGTAGCACCATATTAATGCTAATTAAATGAGCACCTTGGTTGTTTATGTTGCTAATTGAGGCTTTTGCAGAGCAGAAGGTAGGCAAGTGAGGCCCCTTCTCGTTTGTCAAGGGACTCCTTTGGATTAGAATCTGTGGACTGTGCTAAACTGAGAATAGTTTAACAGCAAAGACCCATAGAGCAAGCTGGTTGCCTGAGAACTAGAGACCAAGCCTTTCTTCCTCTTTCTTTCTCATCTTTTGCCAGGAGGCTGAAGGCAAATATTAAATGAAAACACACTCACTACTCTTTAAACGTGCTTTAAATTAACTACTTTAAATTATACTTACAATCAATGCACTTCTAAGAATTTCAAAGTTAATGTGCCTGTAAAGCAAGTGGGATTGTCTACTGATAGAGTAAACTTATCAATTTGATACCCGGCGAAAGTTGACATAATAATGTAAATCCTGTGGCATTTCGTTGACTACTGCTGGAGTCTCTCTCAGTGGTTATTTTTGGATTAGTCCCAGGAAAGGCAAGGATTATATAAATGTAGTTTTTGTTTTCACTTTAGTTCCCTGGTAAGATTTTCTGAGCCTGAAGACTTACAAAACAGCTTAAAGTTTTCTGTCCAAATGTGAGATATGATGAAAATGTTCAGCAAGAATTCTGAGGTTTACTAGTTTACTCTCTCCAGACACAGCAATGATTCTGACACTGCTTTTTATTCTCCCCTTTCCTTTGCTATCTATGTCTGTATCCATATATACAGGGGGTTGTATGTTTTGAAGGTGTAGAGACATCATAAATGAACATACTTTCTTCAACAATGTTATGGATATGTACTCGTGTAGACATTTAGATCTAGTGAATTAATTTATTTATTCTTTTCACCAAAAATTTAGTTTTCATTTTACAAATACACCATCACGTATTTATCCATTTCCATATTTATGGAGAATAAAGCTGGCTTCAGTCCAACATAAGCACTGTTGACATGAACAACTTTGTACACGTCTCCCTGTACCCCTGTGTAATGATTTCTGCTGGGTGTGTCTCAGAAGTGGAATTGCCACACACATTTCCACCATCACCTTTTTTGCTATTCGTTTTGCTATTTCATATTGCTATGCTTCTCAGGCCTCAAGGTTTAGGAATGTTATCTTCTTTGTGTTTGGTTTCTTTGGTTACACTAAATATGTTATTTATTTATCCTTTCGTTTGCTTTTAATAAAAGTCTTTTTTGTTTTTATTACTATTCCTGTCCCAGGTTTTGTTTTATTTTGCTTGTAGGGGAGACTAGTATATGTTTATATGGCTGATATAGTTTTCTATTCTGTTGCTGTCAATATTTTCGTGTCATTATGTTTGAATGTGACATTTATAACCTGGTGGATTTTTAAAAATTCATACTGGGAATTCCTAACTTTTTAGTAGCCAACTTAATTCACTTAACTTTGTCATGATTACTGATATATTTAGAATTTCAAGTTTATTTAGTATAAATTATCCAATTTTATTTTCATTCTCCCATTTGTGATGAATTTTCTTTGCTGCTTCTTAGCCTTTCTTTTTTCCCATTGAATTTATCAGTTATTATTTATTTCCTTTTTCTCTTTCTACTAATTGGAAGGTTATACAGTCGATTTCTATCCCATAGTGAGTATGATTCTCTAACCTTCACAACTGAATTAAATCTAAAGTTTACCAATACTTCTACCCTTCTAGTGAACAACCTGTGGACCTTAGATTAACTCTGATTATGCCTCTCTCAACATCCGTGATATTCCATTTGGGTACTTTAGATGCATGATTTTAATGCTCCCCCACTTAGCTGTAAATTTTATTCATCCATAATTTTCATAACTTCCTCACTCTTGCTCCCTGTGTAACTTGGTCATTCTGGATTTTCCCCCTTTAAGCAGATATTTGTGTTTACTTGTTAGGTAGCTGAATTTATATGAGTAGTAAATAAATAGGCTCTTTTTGTTTTGGTCTGAAATTTTTCTTTGCCTTTCAGGTTTTATGATAATTTGTAAAGTATTCGCTTTTAAACATTTATAATTGAAGCACATTGAAGATAATATTCCATTGACCTTATTTGTTGCTTTTGGGAAGATTCCTTTCAATTCGATTGTTGCATCTCTGGAGACAATTTTTATGTTGTTGCTGTGTAGATTTTCTTCTTTTCTATGCTATTTTGGAGTTCACTATATGTTTAGGTGGAACTTTATATTTACTTATTCTGTTGGAATTCATAGTTCTCTAATATTTATGACTTTCGACATTTTTGGAAAATTCTCAGAAAGTTTCTCATTAAATAATTGTTCTTCCTATTTCTTTCTTTTTATTATCCATTGACCACATATTTAATCCATGTGGCAATTTCTCATTCTAATTTCCATGTCTTAACTGACCTTTCATATTTGTCATCTTTATTTCTCTGTGCTGCATTAGGGGTAATTTTCTCAGTTCTGCCTTTCATCGATTGAGTGTTTAACTGCAATGGCATTTTCTCATTTCTATAAGTTCATTTTGATTCTTTTCTAACCTTGCTTCTTTTCCCCTTTTTAAAAGATTTCTTTATGATTTCTAATCCTTCTCTCATCTCTCATCTCTTTGGTCACTTTATGCATGTTTTGTAGTCTTTTTCAGAACTGCTTTTGTATGAATTTCCTGCAAATTTAAACCTACAGGTAACAATACACATGCTGCCTCTTACTCATTTGGATACTTTTATTGTGCGCTTTTAACTCTTTTGGTCCTAATTTTCAGTTATTTATTTAAAAATGTATAGAGTGAGTATTTTGGCTTTTTAATTTTTTTTTCCCCTAAGAATAAGCCAGGGTTTTCATCAACCTAGGATCTGTTTAAAAAATGATTATAATTTTAGGAATTTAGTTTTAGTTTTAGTTTGGACCCAGTTCCTCCTGTGTCTGGTGTAAGCTTAGGTTTATTTGTTTGCTTGTTTTGTTTGTAATTTTCTTCTCCCACATGGATGGAGTCTAGGACAGAGACAAGTTCCCAGAGATAGTGAAAAGACTTATTTTTAAATTTATTTTAGGGATGTGATGTTTCATAGATCTCAGCTTTGAATTTCTCTGCCATGCTCAGACCCAAGTTGATATATCCTTTTCCCAATTGAGCATGACAACCCTAATCCCAGTTTCTTAAAGATCAATCCTGATCGAAAATGATCTTTATAAAACATGGTGATCATAGTACCAAACCACAGTTTTAAATCTGTTTGTAAACAGTGTTAATAGGCTTCCTGTTACTCCTCACAAAAAGCTAAACATTTTCAACCTGTTTATGAGTTCTTTTTAGGTCTTACTACTACTTATCCCTTCCTCCTGCTGATATTTATTTTTATCTTCACACTTTCTATCCAGCTACATTTGACTTTTGTAAGTTTCTTGATTGACAAGCTTTCTCTTTCATCTGGGTCTTTAAACAGCTGTTTCTACTTTATAGATCATTCTTTCCCCTTCCCTTCCTCAGATAAATTTTACCCATTCCAAAATGCAGCATCATGCAAGTTACTCTACTACAGAGTTTTCATAATCCATGTGTTTTTTAAAACTTACCACCTTATGATTGCAATAACTTACAAGTTTGTCTTCCTTGCTGAACTGTAAACTCCATGAGGGCAGCAGACAAAATATCTACCATGTTTATTACCCAGTGCCCAACAACTTTCTATTCGTAGAAAACATTTCATTACTATTTGTTTTATGAAGTAATTGTACATATGGAATGAATGAATGGATAATGGCTTCAATTTTTTATTTGTATTTGGTTGTCACACATTATACATCCTGTTGAATTCATGCTTGCAATGAACTAAAACCCCAATTCACTTTCATACATACAGTTGCTTGCCTTATCCTGTATATGGACTATATCAAAGAAATTTATGTAATTTTTCATGGCTAGTTTCTCTATATGTAGGAATATATTATTTAAAGATTTCTGGAGCTGATTTCTGTCTGAAAGCAATTTGGCTAAAATGATTGGTTCTGTTGGTCAGAACTTGATGTTATATAGATTCTCAAGGATCCTTTAAACCAGAGGTCTCCAACCTTTTTGGCACCAGGGACTGTTTTCATGGAAAATAATTTTTCCATGGACCAGGGATGGGCTGGATGGCTTCAGGATGTTCAAGTATATTACATTTATTGTGCACTTTATTTGTATTATTATTACATTTAATATATAATGAAATAATTATGCAACTCACCGTAGGTTGGTGCCCCTGCTCTAAACCGTACAATCTTCGTTGTTCTTTGACCCAACTTTGTACTGATCCTATTCCCAGATCCTGCCAATGAACTTCATTTTGATGAGAGCAATGAGGAAGCTGAAATCATATTAATATTTCATCCTACCAAGTTTAATTTTTAACAATAATCCAAGAATATGGGCAAAAGATGTGGGTTTCCTTCCTGCAAAAACTAAAATAAATTCTCCCTGAAGAGAATTAAAGCCATCCTAGGTAGAAGATGTGAGGAGGCAGATATTACATACATGATCCCCAGCTGGTATCAGCATGTCACTTCAGGAAGAAATTCTGAAATAAAATAACAGAGGCAGTTTTCACGCTGCCTTACCAGTGGGTATCCATGCATGAGCTGTCAAGAACACTTGACCTGAAGTTCTAGGGGAAAAGAAAGCAAATAAACATCAGTGTATATCTGCTTACATTTATTAAGGGCGAGGTAATAGTACCCTTTCTTCTACTCAATTATTCTACAATAAAAAATTAACATAGAAAAATATGTGCTGAAATGTGTGTGTGTGTGTGTGTGTGTGTGTGTGTGATCCCGGCTTCCAATAACAAATTGGGATTTTTCACACAGAGATATACTTTTCTTTATATTTCTCAGAACCCTGTTATTTATTTCCATATTGAGAGAAGCCATACCCTAGTGAATTTATTCTATATATGTACCTTGCCCAGTTACCTAAGGAAAGAAAAATGAAATAAACCAAAACCAATCCATGGCTGAATCTTGCCTTTAAAGAATTGAGAGTATAAACAGTAGCAAGTGTATAAATTTTCTATTCCTTGAGCTTGTTCAGAGTAAATACATTCTTGGTGTTAGGATTTTAAATTCATTTCAGCTATAACCTTTTGTTAATAAACAAGAAATGGAAATATGATTACAGCTTAGTAGTGTTCTTTCATCTCCATATGTTACCAGCAAGCTGTATTTAAAGCATCAAATTTTTTTTATTTTATAATGGACAAATGTCCAATGCTTGAATTTCTGTAAAATTAAGAGTACTAGTACTAAACAGAAAGCTAGAGCTCTGAATATAGGTGTATACATAGTTAGGAAACTGATACACTACTATTCTAACGCCTCTAATACATTTGTTGGGATGGTAAAGATGATTTGCTTTGTTGAAATCATCTGACCACAAAGTCCAGGCTGATACCTCATTCAAGGTGTGTTGCTTTGTTTTTCCTTAGAATAGTATGCATTTTTTGTTGGATTCTTCATTCATTCTGTATAGAGTGCCAGAATAAATTGCAATGTTTTTTGTATGATATGAATCCATCTGTTTTCTAAACACTGCCTTTGTGAAAACTGCTTTTGATTTAGTAAACAATACAATTATACTGTAAGCTTCAACATGAAAGAGGCAATAATATAATAGTAAATCAATATTAGATTAATTTGAGGAATGGAATTTGTGTAGAATTGCCAAATCAACCCTGGATTTAGATTCAATTTGTGTATCAGTGTGTGTGTGAGAGAGAGAGAGAGAGAGAGAGAGAGAGAGAGAGAGAGAGAGAGAGACAAAGAGAGAGATTAGCAAATTAGTGTTTTCTTTCTTTTTATTCTCTTTTTTGAAGCTAATTTCCATTGGGATTAATTTTGGGAAATATAAAATACCAAGGCTTGGATGAGAATTGTTTGGAATATTTCCAGAATTGGCTAAGTTAATGATAGCATTTGTCCTACATACAAATATTTTGCTTTAGAGAACACTTTCATTAATTTCATTACCATTTGAACAATTTCAAGGAACTCATAAAGCTAACACACAGTATGCTTGTGGTTACAGCAACATTTTTGAAAGTGATGTCAGATACCGTTAGAAGAAGATCTGACCATTTGTTACGTAATGTGCCTCAAATCCTTGAGCCTAGACACAAAAGTCTTAGAATTGACTGAGGAAGACCAGGAGCGGTGGCTCATGCCTGAAATATGAGCACTCTGGGAGTCTGAGGCTGGAGCATCACTTGAGCTCAGGAGTTTCAGCAAGAATGAGACCCTTGTCTCTACCAAAAATAGAAAAAATTAGGCAGGCATGGTGGTGTGTGTCTGTAGTCCCAGCTGCTCGGGAGGCTGAGGCAGGACAATCACTTGAGCCCAGGAGTTTGAGGCTACTGTGAGCTATGATGATACCACTGTACTCTAGCCCGGGTGACAGAGTGAGACTCTGTTAAGAAAAATAGAAAGAAAAGAAAGAAAGAAAGAGTTGGCTGAGGAAGAAAAATGGCTTCTTTCTGAATTTCGTGAGTATTCCATAGTGCCATAGTGCTTATGAACACATGCTCTGGAGTTAGGTTGCCTGGGTTTCTATTTTACCTCAAAAGTTATTTAGCTTTGCATCTTGTTCATTACTTAACTCTGTTGCATTTCAATTACTTCTTTTGTGAAATTAGGATATTAAAATTGTCTACCTAATTAGTTATTGTAAAAATTAATACACACACACATACACAAATCCCTAAGTACAGTGCCAGGCAAAACTTGACTCTTAAGTAGTTATTGTTAGTTTTTGTTATTATTTAATCAAACTATTAAAATAACAGGTTCCTCACAGAAGTCAGTACTTCCCATACTATATTTTTCTTGGACTTTATAACTATTTTGCCATAGTTAAAAATACCTGAAGTTTATGAATATAAAATAACAGCATGATATTTTCATTGTTATGTAAATGCTACTTTTCAAATATTTTCCATTTTGGAACTATATGATATTTAATTTATAAGGAGTGTTTTATTCATCATTAAAACCTTTCTTTTTCTCTCTATCAAAACATCATATTGAAATATTGAGCTTGTAAGCACTAAAACCATCCCAGATTACTTTTTAACTGTTTGGACACTATTATATTATTATTGTACAACTTTAGAGAAAAGTCTGAAATGTACTTTTTCCTCATTGGACTTAAAGGTAACATTTGCAAAGTAAAAGTAAATAAAATTCTCTCTGATTCTTTATCAGGGAGGCTGAAATTCTGTATTGATTTTGCCACCAGTGAGTTCCGTGGCCTATGATGATAAATTGATCTATGGGCTGTCCATGTTGCAACATCTTGGCACATCTCCAGTTTAACTGACAACAACGCTGCTCTGGAGACCCCAAGAACTCTGGTCTATGACTTGGAGATTTTCATCCCCTGTCATCTCAAATGTCATTTCAGACACATTCATCACAAGTCTCTGTCACTGGGCAAATAATGGGCCTCTGTGATAGTAGCTCAAATACACACGGTTTCACTGCTTGGATGACAGGTCCTGCTGTTGGCTACTTGAGATTATGGAGAAGTTCAGACCCGTCAAACACTGAATGGGGAAGACATGAGATTACAGCTGAAATGGCACCGTGCATGCCCGCTGAGGCTGCTAGTTAAGTGAAGGGATGATAGCAAAACAAGAGAGTTCTCAGGACTGTGATGACATTTTTAGAAATAATGAACAAAACATGGTCTTCTTTCCTCTAGCAGTTTGCAACTGTTGGAAAAAAGCTTTCAAAGGGCAGGGACTACAGCTCTGGTTCTTTAGAATCATATGTGCACTTAGAGAATAGTTCCATGAAACAATAAAGGGCTTTTGTTCTCTGTAATACCTCTAGTTTTGCATGGAAGGGAAAGATATAGAATTTGGGATAGTTACAAATAACTGCCTTCTATTGAGCAATACTGAGTTCTCATTATTTAAAATATTTGTGTTGCAAATGTGAAGTAGCTTATATTATCCGAGCTGTGTAACTTGAGCTGTTAGTTTCAGGAGCTCTTGATTGAGAGTTATAATCACCCTGAGTATTCAGGGATATATTTTAAGGCTTATCAGGCAAGCTGGATTTGCCACATGTCCTGGCAATTGTGAAAGGAAATGGGGTGCAGTAGAGGCTCCCCCAAATCATGGTGTCTTTCAGGGCCCCAAATACCTATTATCTCCCTGCTCTTATGATGTTAACAGAGCTATTCCCTGTCCATTTCTGTCACCAGAGCTCCCCCGTCTATCTCATTACATTGATATTCACATGATTTGACTCTCCTAATTAATATTTGGGATAAATGTATTGCCTAGAGGAATAAGGTTATGAGAATAAAAATTAATGCAGTTTTTGTTAATATCACACAATATTTTTTTGTCTTTTTTTTTCCTACCTGAGCCTCATAAAGTTAATGTAAGAATAGCCTTCAGCTGCCATTACTGTCTCTTCCTTGGTCTATCTTCTCTGCAGTTAACTTTTACTTTGGAACTAGAATCTGTTCCATCCATATTAACCACCCTCCAATCTTTCTCCTTATACCTAACAAAATATCCTTTAATGTAATCTCAACATATGACCAGGGACTGACTTAAGAATTGACTGTTAGAGCCAGAACTCTAACTATAATCTAGATTTTTCTAAATTTTGGTGTGATTTTTTTGTTTTGAATTAACACACTTTTCTTCCTTTAGCTTTCCTTCTTTCCTCCTTAAAAAAATTAAAGCGCATTTTTGCAGGTCATGCGTTAATTCTAAATTCAGGTCCTGATACATATATATATATTTTTTTCCACCTCAAAAATTTAATCAAACTTTGAATGCTACTAGTGAGTGTTTGACAAGAAAACATTGGTAAAAAGTTAGGATTTTCTCTTTGATTAAATTGTCCAGAAACTAAAGGACCCTCTTCATTCAGTGACCCCATTACAGACTAAATGCCTATTGAATTGTCAGTAAGAAAGGGAGTATTTGGCCTTGGGTCATCCTTCAAGAAGTAAGAAAAGACAAGACTTTTCTTACTTTTGTGGATGGAAAAAAAATCCAAACTCTGAAATATTTAAAAGAAGTTTATTCTGAGCCAAATTTGAGGACCATGACCCGGAGCCACTCCCAAGAAACCTTGAGCAAGTGGACAAGGTGGTTGGGTTACAGTTTAGTTTTATACATTTCAGGGAGACAGGGGTTACACGTAAAGTCATCAATCAATACGTGGGAAGCATACATTGGTTTGGCCC
>CAUYRT010063141.1:0-35651 GCA_963574885.1 Lepilemur ruficaudatus | reverse complement strand
GCAATTATATTTAGGAGTCACATTTTCATTGTGTTTCCTTACAGTTTCAAAGTGATACTATTTTTTTTTGAGACAGAGTCTCAATCTGTTGCCCAGGCTAAAGTGCCATGGAGTCAGCCTAGCTCACAGCAACCTCAAACTTCTGGGTTCAAGCAATCCTTCTGCCTCAGCCTCCTGAGTAGCTGGGACTACAAGCATGCGCCACCATGCCCGGCTAATTTTTTCTATATATATTTAGTTGGCCAAGTCATTTCTTTCTATTTATAGTAGAGACGAGGTCTCGCTCTTGCTCAGGCTGGTTTCAAACCCCTGACCTTGAGCAATCCGCCCGCCTCGGCCTCCCAGAGTGCTAGGATTACAGGCGTGAGCCACCGCGCCCGGCTGATCAATCATTTTAACTAGAGCATAGGGGTTAATGGCTTAAAAAGGCTTACTTAACATCTCAGAATATAGCGTTTTCATTTGGAAGAAAGCCTTCATTTACTTATTCTTGAAGAGTGAATGTGTGGGCAGTTAAGTGCTTAACAAGCAAAGGAAATATTTAGTGGAAGTGGAGGCTTTGGGACCTTCAGATTATTCACTTAAGTCAACTGCCTCCAATGGCTGCCTGCTAAATCCATTTTAAAAAGTTAAAACACACCTCTGTGTTAAACACACCTCCCTATTTCTAGTAATTCTTTTTGTCTAGTTTATTTTAATTGATAATGATATAGATGCAACCACCTTCCTTTGAATGGTATTTTCTTAGGAAAACTATTTTCAATCCATTGACTTTGAACCATCAAAGCAAAAATTACACCAGAAATTCAAACAGGAAAAGGAGACTTTATTTGAAGCATTGCAACAGGAAAGAGGCTAGAGCTAGAGCTAGAGCTCAACCTAAATGTAACTCATGAATTGAAAGTCGGGAGTGTTTTTAGGTGGTGGGACGTGCTAGTAGAAAAGTACTCCAGGACATTATGAGAAGTTGATCAATGGGATTGTGCCGAGAATAAAGCATTATTTTTTAGTTTAAATGTTTTACTCTGTTATTATCTGTTTCTGCTAATTGTTGCTCATAGAAGGTGGGCTCCTACCTTCCCACAGAGACTTAGAGACAGGGGCCTTATCTTCCTTGATGAGGACATAGGGGCTCTACCTTCCCTGATGAGGACATAGGGGCTCTATCTTCCTTAATGATTACATTTCAAAAAGATCCCAGTCCTTGAGAAGGACATTCCAGGGATGTAAAACTGACAAAAGGCTTTTAAAATGATTTAAATATCAAAAGAGCAGAGAAAGAAAATAAAAGTACAAATTTTCTAAAGGAAAGGATGGTCTAAATTTTAGTCAAACTGAAGGGAATATTAGTCTGTCTTGGACTCAACATTTCTATGTTCATACGTTTAAGATAAATTGCTTATAAATAACTATAACATCAGTCTTCAAAAATAGTTTTGTTGCATATAAATACTAGGTTAACATTACTTTCTTTCAGCGCTTTAAAGAAAACATTGCAACATATTTTGGCTGTATTGAGAGATCAGCTATTGAGAAATAAGCTCTCATTTTATTTATTTATTTTTTGTCTGTATTGACATATAATTTACATATCATGTCTTTACTCCATTTTCAGTGTACAATTAAATGGTTATTAGTAAATTTACCAAGTTGTACAGCTATTCACATAAATCAGTTTTAGAGTATTTCCCACCCCTCATTGAGACCCCTAATTCCCATCCCCAACTACATTTCAAGCATGCCCCTCCCCTTCACAGTGCTCACCACATCTCTCGGATGTGGGTCTACCCTCTACCCCCAAAATCCCCAGTGAACACTACCACCATTTAAGCACCATAGTGTCAATCAGTCAATACCAATTTGATGGCAAGTACAAGTGGGGCCCATTCTTCAGGTCTTGTGTCACCTCACTTTGAATAATGGGCTCAAGCTTAATCCAGTATAATATAAGTGGTGCTAGCTCACTGTCATTTCTTAAAATTGAGTAATATTCCATTGTAAACATATACCAAATTTTAACAATCCACTCATGAATTGACGGGCACTTGGGTTGTTTCCACGACCTAGCGATAGTGAATTGTGCTGCCATAAACATTCGGGTGCAGATGTCTTTATCGTAGAATGTCTTAACGCTCTTTTGGGTAGATGCCTAATAAAGCTATTGCTGGATCAAATGGTAATTCTATTTTTAGCTCTTTGAGGAATCTCCAAATTCTTTTCCACAGAGGTTGCACTAATTTGCAGTCCCACCAGCAGTGTAAGAATGTTCCTGTCTCTCCACATCCTCGCCAGCATTTGTTGTTTTGGGATTTTTTGATAGAGGCCAGTCTCACTGGGGTTAGGTGATATCTCATTTTGGTTTTGATTTGCATTTCTCTAATGATTAGAGATGTTGAACATTTGTTTATATGTTTTTTGGCCATTATTCTATCTTCTTTGGAAAAGTTTCTATTCATCTCCTTTGCCTATTTATAAATGGGGTTGTTTGATTTTTTCTTGTTAATTCTTTTGAGTTCTAGGTAGATTCTTGTTATCAGACCTTTGTCGGAGGTGTAGAGAGCAGATATTTTCTCCCATTCTGTAGGTTGTCTACTTGCTCTGGTGATAGTTTCTTTGGCTGTGCAGAAGCTTTTTAATTTTAACAGATCCAATTTGTTTATTTTTGTTGCTGCTGAAATTGCTTTGGGTGTCTTCTTCAAGAATTCTTTGCCTAGACCGATGTCTGAAAGGGTCTTCCCAACATCTTCTTCTAAGATTCTAAGGGTTTCATGCCTGAGGTTTAGGTCTGTTAACAATCTTGAGTGTATTTTTGTGAGAGGTGAGAGGTAGGGATCCAGTTTCATCCTTCTGCATGTAGCTAACCAGTTTTCCCAGCACCATTTATTGAAAAGAGATTCGTTACCCCAATGAATATCTTTGTCTTGTTTATCAAAGATTAGGTTACCATGAGACTAGTAAATTTTGAGAGTAGTAAAACATGGAGCTTTTCCTCTGTGTAACTCATAGTATAGTAATGACATGTTTTCCTTCCATTTCAACTGATCAAATGTTATTTTTTGCTCAATTTGCAGTTCTCAAAGTTTACAACAGTGCCTCTCAAACTTTAATGGATCATTGAGCCACCTGGAAATCTTGATAAAATTCAGATTCCGATTGTGTATGGCTGGATGGGCCTGAAATTCTGCATTTCAAACAAACTCCAGGATGCTGATACTGCTGGTCTTCAGGCCGTAGTTTGAGTAGCAAATGCTTACAGCACTTCTGTTATTTCAATGCACATGTAATACAATCTGCTGTGGATTTTGGTTTTCTATGGCAATAATAATTATATTGCTAGCATGAATAATTTAATATACATGAATAGTTAAAAATATTTTCCTTTCTACTAACCCTTTGGTGGCAAAAATAAGACAAGACCTAGTCAAGTCATATGGTAGACAAGGCCTGCTCCCCTTCTTTCCTTTTTCCCCCAAACCTAGAAGTTGTTTTAATTTGGTCAAGAATATAATATATATATTTTTTATTTTTAATTGTGGGAAAATACACATAAAATTTATCATCTTACCCATTTTCAAGTGTACAGTTTAGTGGTATTAAGTATATTCGCATGGTTGTGCAACCATGCCACCATCCATCCACATAATCCTTTTCATCTTGCGAAACTGAAACTCTGAACCCATTAAGAATAACCCCCTCCCCTCACAGCCCTTGGCAAACACCATTATGCTTTCTGCCTCTATGAATTTGACTACTCTAAGTAGCTCATATAAGGGGAATCATACAGTATTTGTCTTTCTGTGACTGGCTTATTTCACTTACTATAATGTCCTCAAGGTTCATTATATTCTAGCGTGTGTCAGAATTTCCTTCCTTTTTGAAGCTGAAGAGTATTCCACTCTGTGTGTGTGCGTGCACCACATTTTGTTTATGTAGTCATCTGTCATTAGGAAGATGCTTCCAACTTTTGGCTAGTGTAAATAATACTGCTATGGGCTGGACATGGTGGCTCATGCCTCTAATCCTAGCACTTTTGGAGGCTGAGGCAGGAAGATTGCTTGAGGTCAGGAGTTTGAGACCAGTCTGGGCAACATAGCGAGACCCTGTCTTTACAAAAAATGTAAAAAGGTAGCCAGATGTGGCGGCATGCATCTGTAGTCCTAGCTACTCGGGAGGCTAAGGCAGGAGGATCACCTTAACCTGGGAGTTTTAGGCTGCAATGAGCTGTGATTGTGCCACTGCACTCCAGCCTGGGTGGTAGAGCAAGACCTTGTCTCTAAAAAAATAGTAATAATGATAATATTGCTACTACTATGAACATGGGTGTGCAAATATTTCTTTGAAACCTTGCTTTCAACTCATTCGGATATATGTGCCTTCTCTTCATCCAATCCTCTCTTCCTAATTTCACTCTCTTCCTGTCTTTAGAAACTGAGTTTTCTCAGGCATGTGTTCTTTCCATACTATGCTTTCTTCCCAGTGTGCAGACCATTTCCACTCAACACAACTGTTTCCCAGAAAGACTCCAATATCAGTAGGGCCACTTTTAATATGAGTTTAAGTGAGCATGTTATCAGATATATGGACTTAAGAGCTTAATTCCAGTTGCATAATAAAAGACTGTAACTAGTATTAAGAAACTTTTTAGAATTCCTTCTGCAAACTTTCCAAAGTGCTAAAGAGCAAAGAAATGGCTGAAGGTCGAGAAGAAATAAGGAGAATCCACAATTCCCTGTAGAATAGTAAAGACATGACTTAGTGTCAAGGGTCAGTTTCCAATTGGATCTAGAATTCTTACTGGCCCACCTGATTTCATTAATTTTGGATTAATTTTATTTGTTCCTGTTCTAGGTCTATAAACTTAGGCTTATTCCCATAACTAGGGTCTAGTTTGTAAGGCTGATAGTTCTTGAAATGGCTAGACCCTGTATTTATAAACTTGGGCCTGTAACATCCACCTGTATTTATTTTGATGATTATACCAAGCTTTTGTTATGCTTCACCACCTTAGTTCTTTTGGTTTCTTTTGTCATGTCTAAATACATTTAGGGCATGCTGGACATAGATATCTGCATATAGGTTGGCATCTGGTGTAATGATAAATGTGTAATAATCATAATTAACGTATTTAGAGCCTGCCACTTAACAGAGCACATTCACATTTATTATCTCTTATATTCCTCAGGTAAATTCTATAGAAATTTGGTAAGTGGCCATATCAAGAGTTGAATCGACATCTCTGTGTCTGTGTACACAAATTTGGGGATTTTTTTCCAATATACAACATGACTTTATATAGCATAATCTATCTCTAAACTTTTTTATATAAATGTTAAGTGCCTCTAATGCTTATATGCGATATATATGATACATTATGCATGTATATTTTTACTTGCATATCTCTATGTTGAAATATCTGCATACTCATTCTACCTTCATTAAGTTACACACACACACACACACACACACACCCCAGTCTTATGGGGTTGTGAGACCAATCGCTACAAGGAATGAGAATGAGAACCTGCTGGGGAAGCACAGGGACTGATGGCTTCAGCTGTCATGCCTTTTGATCCATTGTGGCATTCATGCCAAGGCCACACTTTCCCTAGGCTACTTCCCACATATGACTGTACAGCAGGATTGCTGGAAAGGAACCTTTTTTGTCCCGTCATGGGACTCCTCTAACAGACATCCTTAGCTGGGGAACTCCTTGTTCAAGAATGTTGTTACAGATGTTTGATGAGCCTAAAACTAGTACCTCTCTTCCATGCCTGGGGTTCTGAACCAATCAAGAAATAAGACAAAAGGGTTGGCATTTGGTCTGGGACTCCTGGCCTCAAGCGATCCTCCCATTTCAGCCTCCCAAAGTGCTGGAATTTCAGGTGTTAGCCACCGTGCTTGGCCCTAGGAGTTAGCATTTGGAGATTAGAATATTCTTACCTACCTTTATTACTGTTTACAATTACATTGGAGAATGTGACTTATATCCAGGAGCAAGCGGGCTTCGTAATACTCAACTCCAGAATTACACAGACTACCCACCTACAAACAATCAAGCAGTGGCCCACTACACCTCCCGTCCTCCCCTGCGTGTGGGGAGTGAATGAGAATCTATAATCTTTGCATGCAGGTTGGCTCGTGAAAGGAAGGAGAGAGGAATTGGAAGAGCTACCCATGCCCAAACTTACCAATCGGGTAACTTACTCTCCTTTCACCTTTTGATTTAATGTAAGTTTGTTATTATTTTCTTTGTTTTGAATGGAAAGCAATCCAAAAAGACTACACACACTTGGATTTGATGACTTCAAAATTTAAGTCATTGCTGAAGATATAAGTTGGGGGACCAGGAATGGTGTAATTACTTTATATGTGCTAACCAGACAAAAGGCTATGTGCATTTTTGTTTTAGAACATAAAGAGAACTGGAGAAATAACTTCATTTATCCCAGATGGAACTAGCACATTCAGTGTAGTACTCTGGCAAGCAGTGAAGTATTATTTTACTGATGAGTACATCATTTGATGTTATTAGGGGTGTTCTGCTTCTATTAGTCACAAATTGTTTTCATGGAATGTCATCATAAAAGGTTATCATAGGAAGGTAGCTGAGATGTTGTGAAGCTTTGAAGCCAAACTAATATCATTTCTGCTTTTGATACTTATATGGAGGTATCAGGGGAATGCCATAGACAAGTTATGTCTCAATTTGGCAAAGCATTTAACAAAGTCTTTCACGATAGGGACTTTTAGGATGGATAACAGTGAAGTTAGGAGGATTTGTAGCTGTTTGAACAGCTACCTTCAAAAGACATGAGTAATAAATCAATGTCAGTTTTGAGGAAAGTAGTCTCATGGTTCATGAGTCCTCTTGTTTTGGACCACATCCTGGCTGGCAAATGAAAACATAAAATATGTGCTTCTCAAATCTGTAGATGACATTAAAGTTGGGAGATCTGGCCACTGTTGTTGGTGGTAGAATTGGGTTAGACTAGGACTATAGCTCAAAGGAAAAATTTGGTATTTGGATTTTAAAAACAACTGTCACCCAATTATGAAACTATTTGTTGAGAGAGAGGTAACTTGATGTGTGAAGACCATTTATGTAAAAATGATCTGGGAGTCATAGGAGACTGTAAAGCTTAAAATTAACCAATAACCAGGGATGAACTATGAGTATAAGAGATTGCTAATACAAATTTGGATTCCATAAATAGTGCCTCCAGATTAAGGGAAATGCTCATTAGGTGCATTTCCTTCCCCCTCCCCAGCCAGATCAAATGTGGGAATTTGTGCCCAGCTCTGAGCATTGCATTTTTAATGGGGACCTTGATAGACTTGGTGATGAGGATGGTGAAAGGAGTGGCAAGTCTTGTCTAACTATAGACAGTTAAGGGCATTGGAGATGTGGCCTGGAGAAGAGATATCTTAAGGTATAGGACTTCATTTGTGTCTTCATGCATTTGAAATATTGTCATTTTGAAGAAGGAATTAGGGTCCCTTGGGAGTCTCTAGAAGAAACAATCAGGGCTAAGTAGAGGATGATGCAGGGGGTCAGATACAGCACAATAAAAAGAAAAACATCTTTCACTTTGGCTTATCCGTAATGGACTGGTCTGCCTTATGGAAGGGTGCATTTGGAGATCTTCATGTGGAACAAGGAAAGAAATCTTGCATTGGGCATGAGATTGAATTAACATGCGGAGACTGCTTCATTTATCTTCACATCCCAGGTCCTGTCACACAACTGATGTCAAGAGATGTTTGCTGAATGAGGAGACTCTTCTTCAACTCTGATAATTTCTGATTTTGTGACAAATTACCTGTGTGAAGGATTAGATGAAATATTTTTTTCCTCCCAGACAAACTTTTTAGAAAATCACATGACCAACTAGTTATTTTATTTTTACTTTAAAAATTATATATATTTAAGATATACAGCATGATTGTTTTTTTTTTTTTTTTTGGAGACAGTCTCACTTTGTTACCCGGTCTAGAGTGCCGTGGCGTCAGCCTAGCTCACAGCAACCTCAAACTCCTGGGCTCAAGCGATTCTTCTACCTCTGCCTCCCAAGTAGTTGGGACTAAAGGCATGTCCCACCATGCCCAGCTAATTTTTTCTATATATTTTTAGTTGGCCAATTAATTTCTTTCTATTTTTGGTAGAGATGGGGGTCTCGCTCTTGCTCAGGCTGGTTTCGAACTCCTGACCTTGAGCGATCCACCTGCCTGGGCCTCCCAGAGTGCTAGGATTACAGGCGTGAGTCACCGTGCCCGGCCACAGCATGATGTTTTGGTATACACAGTGAAATGGTTACTACTGTCAAGAAAATTAACATATCCATTTTATCACATAGATCTCACTTATATTTGGAATCTTAAAAAAAAAAGCTAATACATAGAAACAGAGAGTGGAATAATAGTTCTAGGGCATGGAATGGGGACATGGGGAGATGTAGATCAAAAGGTACAAAATTGAAGTTATGTAGGATGAATAAATCCAGAGATCTAATGTGTAGCATGAGGACTATAGTTAATAATATTGAATTGTATACTGGAAATTTGCTAAGACTGTAGATTTTAGGTGTTCTTACTACAAAGTGTATTCTTTTAATTTAAAAGGTGACACAAAACCCAACTCGCTTAAAGTCTTAAATCACACATCACTGTGAATAAGAACATTACACCTTTATTGTGTATAATTCCCAATTTTAGAAGTGAAATTCCCCCAACTGACTAATGGACAAATGCCCTAACTTTGTTGATTTTTCCCATTGTCGTGTTCTTTGAGGTTCAATGGCATGAAATGTCCAATTATATAAAAGCAGTTGGTTTGCTTTTGAATGCAGTTGACCCTTGAAGAATTGCAGGGTTAAGGGCACCAACCCCCTGTGTGGTAGAAAATCCTCTTATAACTTTTGACTCCCCCCAAACTTAACTACTAATTGAATTGCCTACTGTTGACTGGAAGTTTTATAGCTAACATAAACAGTTGATTAACACATTTTGCATGTTATATGTATTATATAATAAAGTGGTGTTACATATATATGTATTAACTTACATAATATATAACTATTCATACAATAAGGTAAGCTAGAGAAAGGAAAATGTTATTAAGATAATCATAAGGGAGAGAAAATATATTTATTATTCATTAAGTGGAAGTGAATCATCATCATAAAGGTCTCTATCTTTGTCATCCTTACACTGAGTTGGCTGAGGGAGAGGTAGAGGAAGGATTGATCTTGTCTTGAGGGTTGCAGAGACAGAAGAAAATCCATGTATAAATGGATCATTGCAGTTCATTCCATATTGTTCAAGGCTCAACTGTAAAATTAATTTTATGTATGAATTTTTGGGATTAATTAGATTAAGATTGCTGTCTATATGGTAAATACTCAATTCTGAAAATGCCTTCTATGTTTTGGCCACTTTAATAGCTTATATTTAATATGGTTAAGAAAACCAAAATAGATTTAATTGAGGTTATTAATTTAGGTAAAGTCTGAGTTTATTCAAGCATAGTGAAGTTGAACTTCAGTTCTACTTGCAGTTGTTTAGATAAATCTGTAAATATGATTTTTTAAGATTTGAGTTACTGTTTTTATTTAATTAAACATTTATTAAGCACCTACTATGGGCTAGGCAATGTCAAGCTCTGAAAAGTAGTGACAACTAAGATATGGCCTTTAAAAATTTACAGTCTGGGCTGGGTGAGGTGGTTCATGCCTGTAATCCTATCATTCTGGGAGGTCAAGGTGGGAGGATTTCTTGAGCTCAGGAGTTTGAGACCCTGTCTCTACTAAAAATGGAAAAATACACCAGGACATGGTGGCTGCACCTATAGTCCCAGCTACTTGGGAGGCTGAGGCAGGAGGATTGCTTGAGCCTAGGAGTTTTAGGTTGCAGTGAGCTATGATGATGCCACCTGGGTGCCAGAGTGAGACTCTGTCTCAAAAAAAAAAAAAGGAAAATATTAATCTGGAAGGTTGCTGTAGATTACACTCATTATTTTTCTCTCCATATACTTTGTGAATACTGGCTGCCTCTGCTTCCAAACTTCCTCTGTCTCCTGCTTGGAGACAGACCATAGTCATTTCCTATCATTTCAGGCATGGGTTGTTTGGATATGACTCAGCTCTCTTTCATTCTCCCTCTCTCTATGTTTTACTGTGATCAGAACTTTTTTTTTTTTTTTAAAGATAGAGTCTCACTTTTTTTGCCTGGGCTGGAATGCAGTGGTAGGATCATAGCTTACTACAACCTTGAACTCCTGGACTCAAGTGATCTTCCTGCCTCAGCCTCCCAAGTTGCTAGGACTACAGGCCTGGCCAATTAAATTTTTTTTTTTTTTTTTTTTTTTTTTTTTTTTTTTTAGAGATGGGGTCTTGCTCTATTGCTCAGGTTGGTTTCAAACTCGTGGCCTCAAGTGATCCTTCTACCTCAATCTCCCAAAGTGCTGGGATTATAGGAGTGAGCCACTGTGCCCAGCCAATCAGAGCTTTTAAAACAAAACTCGTAGATTCAGGAGTTCCCTGCAGGAAAGTAGTAGGTTTAGCCTCAGTTGCCCCAATTTGCTATAAAACTCAAGGTTGGTGACAGTGGCTATTGAAATCAACAAAGGACTGTCATTCTTCAACACTCACACTAAATCAACCAGGACCCAGTGTGATCCACAAGCCAGAAAGCACCTAAACGATTGCTATTGATAATTTTGCATGAAACATTTAGAAAATACCAGTGAAAAACAGCCATGAAACCCCCAGCACTGTCTTCTGAGGTAATGTCTCTGAAGACTCAGGGAAAGCAGAGTGGGTGGGTAAGAGAGCTCTGTGACCATTCACGGAACTCAGTTCAGTTTAACACATTAACTGCGATGTGAATTGTATTTAACTCACGCTAGTTTTTTTTTTTTTTTTTTTTTTTGAGACAGAGTCTCACTCTGTTGCCGGGGCTAGAGTGAGTGCCATGGCGTCAGCCTAGCTCACAGCAACCTCAAACTCCTGGGCTCAAGTGATCCTCCTGCCTCAGCCTCCCAAGTAGCTGGGACTACAGGCATGTGCCACCATGCCTAGCTAATTTTTTTTTTTGTATATATTTTTAGTTGGCCAATTAATTTCTTTCTATTTATAGTAGAGACGGGGTCTTGCTCTTGCTCAGGCTGGTTTCGAAGTGCTGACCATGAGCGATCCGCCTGCCTCGGCCTCCCAGAGTGCTAGGATTACAGGCGTGAGCCACCGCGCCCGGCATCTCATGCTAGTTTTGAGCCCCGGGGACTCATGAAGCAAAAACCTGGGCAGAATCCTGCAGTTCGTTCATGAAAATCTTACTTGTTGATACTGTTACACTTAATACTGACAATTGAATTCTAACAACGTGGATTAAATGAATAGAAGTCAATACATTTCATTTTTCTATTTATGTTTACCTTTAAATTATACTTAAGCCTGACAAGTCAAGAAAAACACTTTATCCCTATGAACTATTTTTCAAGTGTTCACATTATTTTTTACATTACTAATTTTTAAGTTTTTTTTATTACTTTTTTATTGGAAAAAACACAGAAAACTATAAAAAATAACAAATTTTCCATTACATTAGAAAGGATTGTTTTGTTTTTGAAGTTTTTATCCTATTTTTATAATAAAACATCATGGGCTTATTTGTTATTTAGGTTCTTTTAAGTGGAGAGCACAGAGGCCCGCATCACTTTTTTTTTTTTTTTTAAATAGGTTTTGTTTTAAGGATAGAGAAGGAAAAAAGGAAGATGGGACTCTCAAGACTCAGCAGGCCTCTCAGAGACTGAGCACGGTCTAAGCACTGAAGGGTAGCCCAGCCCAGGTCTAGCAACCTCCCATTCTTGTTCCTTTGGCAGCTAAATGCTTGACCTAGGGAGAATATCAGAAACTACTAATTGCCTCTTCAGTATCCACTCTTCTCTTCTTTAGTAACAGAGCCCTGGTTTTATTTGGATTGGCTATATGCCCAGCTGAAAGGCTGCATTTCCCAGTCTAGTTTGCATCTAGGTGTGGCCATTGACATGCAGGTGGCCAGCCAGGGGTGGGACTTCAGGAAATCTCTGTGAAGGGCTGAAACTACAGGGAGGAGCACCTTTTGATTTTTTTTCTCCTTTACTTTCTTTCTTCCTGGAATTTGGGCTTCGTTTAGCATCTTACAACCTTCAGATTGGCAGCCATGTTCAAAGGAGGTGGGAGCAGAGAAATCAAAGCAGTCAGGATGCCTGCTCACTTTGAGCATCTGCCATACCAGCCCCGATTGCTTCCCTCTGCTCATTCATGTTTTATGGGAGATAATAACCCTTTATGTGCATAAGCCATTGTCACTGGGTCTCAGTTACAAACAGCTGAATGTAATTCCTCCTGATAAAAGAGGAGGACTCCATTCTGATGAAGCATCTACTGACTATCTGCTTTTCCTGTGGTTTCCTCTGACTTCTCTCTATTTTCCTTCTCCTTGTAACTTCTCGTTACTATTTTTTCTGGGTGCATCTTTTGGCTTCTGTCTCTGCCACATGCTGTCTTCTCATACTGTAAGTCTTTCTTCAAACCTAAATGCGGGATCTGCTGAGTTCAGTTAATTCCTGTTGTCTCCTTTGGGCCAGGCCTTACAGATAAGGTAGCTGTACTTGGTCCTTGTGGGGAGTCATGTGTTACAAGCCATGGCCGTCTTCCATATGAAACCCCTCACTGGAGGCCTGGATGTAGTAAGCCCTTGGAATATAATAAATTCCTCTCCCAAATTAGTTTCAAAGATGAGTAAGACATGTCCCTGCATTCTAAGAGCTCAGAGCCTACTGAAGGAGAATCATGCACATGTTTAAGGTTTTTTTGCAGAATGCATTTCCAACAATAAGTCAGATGATAATAGTAATGGTTAACATTTATTGTGCTCTTCATTTTTTTGTCTAAACTTTGCATGCCTTATTTCACTTAATCTACACAAAAATTAACTTGTGAAGTAGGTACAATTGTTATCCTCGTTTTGTAATACATATAAGGACACAGGATTAGGGAAGTGAAGCACCTTGCCCAGTATAATATATCTGGGAAGTGAAAGAGTAGAGAAGAATCCCAGGTTATTGGAATTTCAAAATTCATACTCCTAACTTGTGTCCCACACTATCTGTCAGAAATGAAAAATGACTCATTTTCAAGGCAACATCTTGGTGCAGGAGGAAGGACACTGGTTAGGAGGGGTGGAGATCTGTGTTCTGACCCAGTGCTTCCTCTGTCTGCCCTTTTGCTTCTCTGGGTCTTAGATTTTTTCCATCTGTAAAATAAGAGGAGTAGATGAATGGGCATTAAAGACTTGGCTGTTGAAATGTCTGAGTTTGAGTCCTGATGGGCCACCTACTTGTCACATGTCAGAAAGATGCAGCAGAACCGACCAGCTGTGGCTGCTCTGGCCAATCTGTTCAGCCTGGGCTCCATCTGTAGCATTAATCCTCTTGGAAGAGACTCTTTAAAAAACCCACTTTGCAAATAGTAAAGGAAAATTGTCCTGGGGTACATCTGAGGCATGAACCAGAGAGTGTGTTTTAGGAAGCTCACTCTGATGCTAAAAAGCCTACAAAGGAAACAGACATGGCTCATAGTAACTAAGTCAGCTCTTATCTACCTTTTACATGGCATTTCCTCTCCTTTCCCCACCTACTCAAATAAACAATATTCTTTCTTTTGTTTTTAAGAGACAGAGGTCTTTCTCTGTCACCCAGGCTGAGTGCAGTGGCCTGATCATAGCCCACTGCATCCTTGAACTCCTGGGCTCAAGTGATCCTCTTGCCTTATCCTCTGGACTACAAGTGTGCCCTACAACACCTGGCTAATTAAATTTTTTTTTTTAATGATGGGATCTCGCTATGTTGGCCAGGCTGGCCTTGAACTCCTGGTATCAAACAATCCTCCAGCTGTAGCCTCCTGAGTAGCTGGAATTACAGGTGTGAGCTACTGTGCCTGGCTCAAATGAATAATATTCTTAATTAATTATCAATATGAACCTGTTCCCTTAGATTACTTCTAGAAGGCATTGTGGCAAACTGGAATGCATATGGGCATGGGGTTAAGTTCAGCCCGGGTTTAAAATTCAGCTCTTCCTTGGAAAATTATTCTACCTCTTTGAGCTTCCTTTTTTTGATCTGTACAATGAAGAAATTAACAGCACAGAGAATTGTTTTAAGGATTACATAAGATAATGTGTATGAAGTACCTGATCCATAATTAAATTCCTCTCCCCATCTTTGACCCATGGCCTTCCCTAGCAGATGTTTCTTTCTTACTGAGAGCCAGTAACTTCACAGCCTACAAGGAAAATTGAGTGGCTTTAAGGACTAATTATTAAAGTGGAAAAATTCAGCCTCAAGATTCTACAGAACAGCAGTCTGTGTCATTTAACTTTTAAATATTATAATAAGTATAGAATCATTATAAAAGCAAATTACAGGTAGGTGGAAATACTCATAATAAAAATTAGCCATTTGTACCCACTTATAATGTGGGTCTTTTTTCTGGATTTTAAATTATTATTTTAAAAAAAGGTGAAGGATGCACATTATATGAGACTACAGAGTGTATCCAGTACAAAGTCTTCCTCTTCCTGTCCTCCAAATTCCCTGTCCAGAGGCAACCACTGTTGCCAATCTCTTATATAGCTCTCTAGAGATAGCCTATGAACGTGTGAGAATGTTTAGCTTTTTTTTTTGCATCAGTGAGAGCATACTATGTGCACAGTTCTGCATCTTTTTTCCCCCCACTTAGTAGTATATCTTGGAGAGCATTCCATACCAGTTCATACAGACCTGCTTTAATGTTGACTCAGATTTTTGACTTCTAATCTTGGATAGATTAATCTTAGAGTTCCTTAGTGTACTAGAGTTCCTAGTACAACCTTTCATTGTGAAGATGAGAACTCTGTGGCCCATACAGGGGATAGAAATAGCTCAAGGTTTCAGATCCTTTGATTTTCCTTCCAATGAACTTTCCACATCACCATGCTGAGTATGAGTCAAGTGTGTGCGAGACTACTGGGCCAGTGGGTTAGCTAATATTTATTTAGTGCTTATAGTACACTAAATTTCTTTATAGTACTTCTAAAATTCATTTAGAAGTCATAACAAGTTAAACACAAATGAGGAGAGTGAGGCTTGATTAAATAATTTGCCCGAGGTTTGTTGTTCTCCCTGACTTCAAAACTCATGCCCTGATATACTGTATGCTACTTCTTCTCTCCCTCTAGAAGGGGCAGGATTGGGAAAGTGAGGACAAAGATGAGGATTGGTAAAGAAAAAATGGGTGGGTGTTAATTAAAGTGCTTACAATAAAACAAATGACTTTGTTGACTGTCTTGATGGAAAGGCACAGCATGGTGTGTTGGCAGGGATAGATAGCTGGGGGGATTGCTCATTAGGGGAAGTGGGTCAAAGCTGCCTGCAGATGTGGAGAGAACATCACAGCTTCATAATGCAGGCCCAGGCATGAAGTGTCAGTGCAACATGCTGACTGGCTTTGCTTCCATAAGGACCAAACTTGCCAGCCAGCTTAGCTAGCATCCCACCTTCTCCTTTGAAACCATGGAACACGGACCCAGTTTCACTGTGAATTCTTGGCTTGTTGTGCAGCCTTCCCACTGTCTTCAGGAAATCATTCCGTCTATCTGCCCTGGGAGGACAAAGTCATTTGAGCCATCTTCACTCTGTGGCAGCCCTAATCTGAGGAATACATCACTGCATTTCTCACCTATGTTTGTAGGGTGGGCTACTTGTTTTTAATTTACTTGCCTTTTGAACTGAAGATGTTGTCAAACAACTTTATATATCAGACAGTGATTGGTGGCCTTTCTCCAGGAGAGTGTTTGGGAATCAGAGCAGGCATGGAGCTGCCAAAGGCCATCAAGTGCTGCTGTGGCCTGGGGCAGAAGGTGAGCCTTTTAGTGGTTGAGGTAGAGTCTCTTCTCCTTTGCCTTTCATGATGGAAGGATCTGCTGTTTTCTTCCTGTATTGTTTAGGAAAGGGTCTATCTGGGCAAGATCCCTATCTCTTTTGACTTGTGACTTGTGGAGGAGATGTGCTTTGTTCTAGGTATTCTGAAGGCACAGTGAAGAACCTCTATTGAGTTGCCTTAATGGGTCTTTTTGTTTCTTGTCATGAACACAGAGAAGAGCTAGGGCCGTCCCCCAAGAAGGGGAAGGGTTACCCTAGGGCATGTATTGGCAGAAACAGAATCATCCTCCCAGTCCTGTGTGATTTGAAGAAGCATTAAGAATGTCAAACTCGTCCTCAAGTTTCCCTTTTTCTCTGGCTAATTCCTGAAATTCTACCTCTAGCTTTGGCACAGAGTAAGTATCCTTAGGAGGAGTAATACTTGTGACTCTCTACCACACTCTGTATTTTTCAAGACAGCATTTTGTACTGGACACAACACTTCAAAGGGGAACAATGGCCAACGGGGCATATCCGGAGGACAAGTACAGCTATGGCAAAGACCTAGAAATTTTGTTGCAATGGAGCAAGAATGTACCAACAACCTTCTCATTAGCTAAAGACTTTGTCTGGTGGCAGAATTAGTTTTTCTCTCTATGGCATCACAGAATGAATTCACAGGGGCGGGTAGAAGTTCCAGGGAGACTTAGTTTTAGGAAGACCTTTCTGATCTTGACTCCGTTCAAAAGTGGAATGGACAGGTCAATCAAAGTAAGTTGCCACGGGTGCATGCTGGGCTAGGATTCTTGCTCTGGGAGAGAAGTCAGTCCTTAAACCTTGCTAATGATCAGAACTGCTTAAGAAGCTTTTTAAAACTCACATTCTTGGGATTCACTTCTCGAGATTCTGATGTAGTGGATTAGAGACTTAGGACATGATGTTTCTGAAAAGACTCCTGCTGATTCTGTTAAGTGTCTGAGTCACCTATGCCTCAGACAGCAGTGAATGAAGGTACTAAGGCTGATTGCCGGGACACTTGGGTGGTGCCACCAACATGACGAAAGAGGTGCTGTCCCAAATATTGGTCTTTTTTATTTTTATTTTATTTTATTTTTTTTTATATCAGGATATTATGAGGGTACAAACATTTTGGTTACATTTTATGTCTTTGCCTCACTCAAGTGAGGGTTAGAGGCATGCCCTTCCCCTCTACAATGCTCACCACATTCATTAGTTGTGAGTTTATGCCTCCAACTCCCTAATCCCTGGAGAATATTACTAGCGTGTGAGCACCATAGTGTTGATCAGTCAGTGCCAATTTGATGCCGAGTACATGTGGAGCCCATTCTTCTGATCTTGTGATACCTCACTTCGGATAATGGGCTCAAGCTCTATCCAGGAAAATATAAGAGGTGCTAGATCACTGTCATTTCTTATAATTGATTAATATTCCATTGTATACATATACCAAATTTTAATAATCCACTTATGAATTGACGGGCATTTGAGTTGTTTCCACATCCTTGCAGTAGTGAATTGTGCTGCCATAAACATTCAGGTGCAGATGTCTTTATTATAGAATGTCTTTTGCTCTTCTGGGTAGATGCCTAATAGTGCTATTGCAGGATTGAATATTGGTCTTGATTCCTCTTCTGACCTGAGGGAAGAGTTACCTCTCAGCATTGCAGCTCGGGAAGCAAGCTTTTCTCCAGGTAAAGGGGAGACTTGGGCTCCTTATGAATGAATCCAAGAGCTAAGATAACCTAGTAGCAGCCCAAAGTGTTGCTGTGTTGTGCACTATATCCAGGTTAGTACTCATACTACAGTGATGATGCTATTCCTTATGACTGCAAAATGTAACCCTCCATGCCACCCTTTAACCCCTCTGAAGTCCTTAGATTAGAGCTCAGGACTTTTAGATATATAAAAATTACCTGGTGTTTGTATTTATAATGCAGTTTCTAGGGTACTGTTCCTTGAGATCTGATTCAGTGGGTCTGGACATGGCCCAGGAATCTGCATTTTGGACAAGTGCTTTGGATGATTCTGCTATAGATGCTTGCAGACCACACTCTGGGAAAATGAGGGCTAGGTGTGTGAACCAGTTTATTTGAAAATGAATGCAAATGCTAGAGGGCTTTGAGGACATTCAGGCAGTAGACACTTGGGTTCAAGGAAAATACATTATGAATTAGGCGTCCTACTTAGGAGTCTAGTTGAAAGTGTTCTGATGAAACTCCATGAGGAATTTTCAGAGCAATGATACCAGTTATTGTGAATGATGTGAGCAAAATAGAACCTGTTCCACCAGTTAATATTATGGTTAATATTCAACATGTGGACTACTTTTATGCAAAGTTTTATTTGTTTTCTCAGGAGAAATGTTAGTATATAACTGAAATCATACCGCACACTAACACCTCATAAAGTGCAGAGTGATACTGAAATGAAAATATATCACTGCTTGTTTTGTACCTAAGGTCAGACGAATGTATCAGAGATATGTCAGCAAATCAATGAATATATATATATTGAGACTCTACTATGTTGATGGCATTAGCCTAGGTATTGTGGAATATAGAAATGGAATACAGAAATGGACACATGGCCACAAGGAGGCATGTGTAAGATGCTTATTGCAGCATTATTCACGAAAGGAAAATAGTTGAGGAAAAATCTACCTGTGCATAAATAAGAAATGGATAAATAAAATATAATTGATCCAAACTATGAGACACTGTGTGAACTTTTAAAGATTGATCTTCATATATGTGTGCAAACATGCAAAGATACCACTGAGTAAAAATAATGCAGAACAAGACATACATTAGGATATATAGGTGAAAAGAAAAAAACCACACCCACATAATGCTATGTATTTGCTAGGGTGCATATATATGAATGTAAAAGCACATAAATGGGTCTGGAAGGACACCCCTAACCTGAGAGTTATCTCATCTCAATCAGGGGGAAGATGAGCAAAGCAGTGATGGCAAATTTTAACCTTGACTATAACATATCATTTTGTTTTATAAGGAACAAATGTTAGCATACTATTTGTATAATTTAAAACTAACTTTTCCTTTACAAATATAGATGCATTTTTGATCCAAATCAAAAGACAAAAATTTAAATAGTAAGATAATATTTATTTCTAGAAACGAATATGTTATTTTAATACATAAGGCATAAAATATAAAAAAATAATAAACTTCCCTAAACGCTTCTAGACAACTAAAGATAAAATATGAGACAAAACATGATTAATAGCCAAATAAATGGTAGAGACAGTAAGTGGTATAGAAATTGAGAGAACAGAGATAAAATAATAGATTATTTTAACAAGTTCTAGGCCAAGACTTGGTACACTGCAAATAATCAATACATTCTTTTGTTTTTTATTTAATCAATTTTTTTTGAGCACGTAACATAGTTCCATGGTTCAAACTCCAAAGCATATGAATATGTATACAGTAAGAATTCAACTTCTTATCCACTCCCTTGGCCGCCCAGTTTACCTTCCCAGGTACAATCAGTGTATTCCTCCAATTTTAAGTATACACATAAAATACATATATTCATCTTTTTCCTTTTTAATAAAGATGGTGGAAAATGCTTCTTCCTCCTCCATCTTGTTTTTCCATTTAACAATATATCTTTGAGAAGATTCATATCAGTTTATAATGACTTATTTAAATGGTCTACTACTGATAGAAATATAGATTGTTGGAATTATTTTGCTGGATAACCAATACATTTTTCAATAAATGTATTGATTTCCAATTGCTGGTGTCCTTGTGTTCCACACTGGGAACCAATATCACATGTTTATGGTCATTAGCTATTTTAGGAATAAAGACGTAGACAGAGGTTCAACAGGGGCTTCATTATTAACTAAACTGAAAAAAATAGTCTTTCTGAAATAATAGGGCATGTTGAAACTATAGTGACAGAAAACATATCAGTGGTTGCCAGGGGCCAAGGTGGGTGGGAACTGATTGGCTGCAAAGGAACAAGAAGGACATTTGCAGTGTGATGAAAAAATGTATATGATCATTGTGATAGTGGCTATAAAACTGTATATATTTGGTAGGGGCTGGAGGGAGAGGGAGATGAAGAAGTATTAGTTAAAGGGCACAAAGTTTCAGTTATGCAAGATGAATAAGTCCTAGAGATCTACTACATGGCATAGTGCCTATAGTTGATAATGCTGTATTGTATATTTAAAAATTTCCCGAGAGTAGATCTTCTCCTAAGTGTTTTTTTTCACAAAAAATATAATAATAAGTAAGAAAACAGGAGGAAACTTGTAGGTGTTGGATAGGTTTATGGCATAGATGATTTAATGAGTGTATACTTATCCTCAAACTTATCAAGTTGTGTACATTAAATATAACCAGATTTTTGTATGCCAATCATACCTCAATAAAATGGTTTTAAAAATATCACATTAAAAATCTATAATTTGAATTGTATACTTAAAATTAGTGAATTTTATGCTATATAAATTATACCTCAAAAACCGATTTTTAAAAAAGGAGGTTTGCTACCCTTCCATTGGATCAAATTAAAGACATACTTTTCAGGAGTAACAGGTCACTGCTGCTTTTTTTTTTTCTATATGCCTTCAAAGTAGGAAATACCTAATTCTCCTTGAGATAGCTCTATCCAAGCAAAGCAGCTAGGAATAGCCAGGACATCACTGAACTTTAGAGAGAAAGGCTGATTTGGGCAATATTCCAAAAGTTAGCACGTGGTCCTGATATTCTATCAGCTATAATAGCCATTTTGTGATTTAATTATATCATCTATTCCTCTCTAAATTGAGGACCTCATCTCTCACAACTTTTGTTGACTTTCCTCCACCATTTTAGGGATCAGAGTTAGCCAGTTTGATTTCAGAGCTCTGTTTGCCTTTTAGTTTATCTGTTACTAGGTAGTGGTGACTAGCTATGCTCTCATGGGTTAGATAGCTACTAAGAACATGGATTAACATGCTTTTCCATAACTAATCCGCTTCTATTACATAGAGTCTCTGTGAAAAGTTAATAAATTTTTAAAAATTATTTTATTTTAAAAATAAATAACTTATTATTGCAATTTCAAAGATGAAAAAGATTTCAAGAAACACAAACACCCAGGGAAAAAGTTTTATAAACCTTTGTTAACATTCATTGCTTTGACCACATCGATTTTCTTTAAGTTTGAGCAGCACTAACATTTCCTAAATTTTTCTTTAAGTCCAAAAATCATTCTGAGAAGTGTGGCTAGGGTTTCAGGCCTTTGGGAAACCTTCAGGATCTTGCAGAAAGCTTTTCCTTTCTTTTTGATCTTATAGGGCCTTTGCATATGCTGTTCCCTGTCCTTGGGATACACACAGTTCCTGCATAATTTTGTGCAAGCTACTAATATTCCATGCCTTTTTGTTCCTGTCCATAAAGTGGAAATACTTACATACATGCCACAGGGATGTTGCACAGATTAAATTAAGTATTGTATTGCCTGTACTCAATAAATATTACCTAATTTTGAATAGTTACTAGTTTCCATGTCTGTAATTTTCCAAAAAGGGATTTCGCTTGCAGTTATATTCTATATTCTAACCTGCATTTTCTGTTTGTAGAAAGATCTTTTAGCTTGTAACTCACCTTTTTGATCAAGGGAGATTTTTACAACATGGATGCCCGTAACTATTAGGCTCCCAACTTGCTTCCAAACCTACTACTGATTTTAAAACAAGACATATTTTCCCAGACTATAATATTTTAAAATACTTAATGAGAACCCAGAGCTTTTTCTGAAAAAATGTAGAATGCAGCTTTTCAATAATTCATCACTAGAAAACCTTGGATCTCTAGAGCAAAAGAGAACTACCTTTTCAGTACTTAACTTTCTGCTAATGAGTTAATGATTGAAAATGAGTTACACTCAAGGCGGAGCCCACTGAAGATAGGAATGCCAAATATTACATGTTGCCAAATCAGGGCAAGATGGAAATGTACCTCTTATCTAGACTGCTACTGTAATCTTTAGGTCTTTTATTCATGGAATGACCCAAACCCTAATAATATAGAATAAGCCAGGATACTGAATTGAGGGTGGGGGTAGGGTGTGAGGAAGGCATGTTTATGATCCATCATCCATGTTCATCCTTGTCCTCAAAACTCAGTCTATCTTGAATAATTTTGACTGTGTGTCCTGTAGAGTTAGGACAACTTTACTTACTACCATAGTGTAGGTTGAAAGTTAAGGTTTGCAGAAACATGACACTCTTTATAAGCTGATATGAGCTGGGGAAAAGAATATCCACACTTCATCTCTTGCTTATAGGATTCTGTATTAGGTGCTATGTTAGACTATTTTGGGTTGTAAGCGACAGAAATCCAACCCTTAAGCATTTAGCTTAAGCAAAAATGGGGAATTTTTGGAATACCAGGATTCCTTATATAATTAAAGAAGTATTTGGAAATAAAATCTCAGAAAAAGTAAGGAACACCTAAGTCTCAGAAACAACTGGAACCAGGACATTTATTTCTGTGCAGGATTCTCTCTAGTCTGTCATCTGTCATCTCTTCATCTTATTGCATTTCTTTGTCATTCTGTCTCATTGCAGACCAAGTCCCTCCCCAGCATCATATGTAATAGTACTCTCCCCTGAGAATACTGAATTGCTGCTCTTGTGCCTGTTAGAAATCCTGGGAAAGAACTCTGATTGGTCAGACTTGGGTAAAGTATCATCCTTGGACCAGGCATCCTTGGCCAGTAAGATGAAGGCACGAGGCATAAGTAAGGCTACTGGAGAACAGAAAAAAGAGCTTGAGTCAGGTAGACCCCCATTTGATGCCTACCACAGTGTTCTCGTCCTCGTTATCCCCAGGTACTCAGGCATCTCTTTGCACTTCCTAAAAAAACCCCTGATCTGAGTTGCTCTGTGCTGATCTCCAAGTGCCTGCAGCTGGGGGAATCTGGGAGCTACACCTGAAGACATATGAATCTCTGGCCCAGGGGAAAAGATTCTCTTGGCCAAAGGAGAAAGTGTGGGAAAGGTGTAGAGATATTTTTTTGTGCCAGGTATCCCAAAAGAACACACATTTCATAGAGCCAGAGATGAACATGAGAACTTTGACATTTTCTTCTTCCAATGAAAAGACATGTGAAATTGGTAACTCATTCATTTACCTTACTGCTCTTCAAAAAGACACATCCCATCTCTCCATCTTTGAGAAACTCAACAGAGATACTCACTGAATTTTATAACACAAATCACTTGTTCTTTTGGATGAAAGTGTTTGCTGAGGCAGCAGATTCCCCTGATCGATTCTTTATTTGTACATTAAAATATAATAGATCTGAAGTGTTAATCCTGGACCAGAAGAAACATAAAAGGCGTTTGATCTTGGGTTCGTAATGGAGCTTCTCGGGTTTTAGATTATTTCTGAATAGATGCCCTTCGCCAAGAATTCCAGCGAGTTCTCCAGGGTCAAAGATAAACTCTGTATTCAGAGATGAAAGGACGGTTGTTTCCCTATGAAGCCTCACATCAGTTTCGATATCATTCCTTTTTTTTTTCTCCCCCTGGCACCACAACATTGGGGCTGTTTGATGCATTTAACTAAAAATATGTGTATAAGGCCCTTCGATTTTCTTTTGTGATGAAAAGTGTTACCTCAAAAAAACGAGCTGATAAACTGAGCAAAGCGATGTTAGCATCCACCCAGCATCGGGCTGAGAATCCAACATCTGATTGTACTTAGTGGGGAGGAAACTTAAAAAAAACCCCAACCCAACTTTCATTTCTTGCTTTCTTTTATCCTTAAGCTCAGCAATAAACTAGCACTCTTTGGTTAAAAAGTCAAGGGAACAGATGTATAATTCTGGTGCTTCAGCATCTATATTTCAAATGGAGCATGTAAATTATGGGAACGCCTCTCCGCTCAGTGGAGAGAGAGCCTCCAGGAGCATGCGCCGAGGGCTGTCAGTCACCCTGCATTCCGCCCATCCTGGGAAACAGCTGCTCTTCCTTGCTGGTTGGCTCAGTTGTCTGGAGCTTGGTACCAAGGCGGCCTCTTAAGGAGGCTGTTCATTTCACAGGGAGGAAATAAGTGGTTGAACTGCGCTGAACTGTACCACCAAGGCTTGGCTGCTGGTAGAGTGCAGGCGGGGCCTGGAAGAGATACTGCTGATAAGGAGCCACAACCTCGGAGGCAGTTAAATCAGAGAAAGACGCTGTAAGGTCTGGAGTTCTGTCCCCGAAGACCTCGGTTGTGTTCCATCCCACCTCTTGCTAGTTATGTGGCCTTAGGGAAGGTACTTAACAGTTTTCTTCTGCTCTGAAAACTGTAAATATCAAGTGCTTTTCAGAGGACTGTTGGGAAGGAGGATGAGAAAATAGTGTGTGTAAAATTCTTAGGTCAGGGCTCCAATGTAGGTATCTATTAAAAAACAAGAACTCATTACGTATGATAAAGATGATAAAGTATTTATTAAAGTATCATTCGAAATTTCAAATTCAAAAGCTGGAAAGGACCTAGGAAGCCATGTGGTCGGACAACTTCACTATGAGATGGGCAGTGGCTTTCCCCAGGAGATGATGGGCAGCGTAGCCCAGAATGTTTGAATGTTCCAATCTTAGTCCAGCGTTTCTGCTTTGAAACCATGCTAAGACCAGACTTCAGTGCCACCACCAGAACGGAGTATCCGTCACTTGCTATGGTGCCTGGCACTAAAGATTCATTCAGTTGGCAAATGAAACTTGAGGATGCCAGGCATGTCACCAGAATAGATCATTTTTCACTTTGTGTTTCAGCTTCTAAGCTTTTCTGAAGAGTCAATGAACATAATATTGCGAACTGCTTAATGCATGACACAAAATATTCAATAGTGTAATATGTGAACTAAACCAAAAAAAAAAAATTGGGATATGGTAAGGAAAACTGCTGTTATATGAAAATACTGTTGGAATTAAGATCAAATAAAGACATTTGTCCCTCTTCTTCAAGTAGGGTCAGGCCAAGATTCCTGGCCTGTTTTTTACTTATGGCCATGCTAGCTTTGTTCCCACAGCAAATGGAATCCACGGAGAACCCCTCTCCCACTTCTAACTCTTTCTGCCACTTAAGAAGGTAGGATGGCCAGAGGAAGGGCACAGTTAGACTCCAAACTCCTGCCACAAGATGAGAGAGTCAGTCAGGCTTCGATGTCTAAAATGGAGAAACTTCTGTAATTCTGTCCTTTCTCTTTTTGAAGCAGAGCCAGTCAGAAATAAGTGGGTCCCCAGGCAGCCTAATGCCCTGGTGCCTTGATAGTTTTTAAGTATGCACCCTGCATTTATTTAGGCTGCGAGGGGGAAGGAAGGGGAAGAAAGACCACTGGCAGTGGCGCTCAGCTTTGCTTTTCCCAAACAATGCAATTCCAGTCCGAACCATGATTATGCAGCCTGTGAAACAAAAGCCCTGCATTCTGATTTAGTGGGCTATTTGTTCACTCAAATGGTTAAATCACCCTCCTAAGGAGGCAGTTTAAACAGGGATACCATGGACAGTTTTGCAGGTCGTATGTAAATCATATCTGTTGGAGTTGTGTACTACAGTACATTGTGGCCTTGTGGCCCTGAGTTTAAATACCTCCCATTATTATTCATGTATTTTCTTGGGAGAGAGGCCACACACAGCCCCACCCCACACAATTTATAACTGGATTCTTTCTAGCCTTTCAAAGTGTAGGAGTAACAGGAGTGCTAGGAAAATAATTTTTTCCATCTTGCCATTATTCTAGTGATATTTTTAGCACCTCTTAAATACTAGCACCCCAGGCAACTCCTGTCTGACCCACCCCTTAATCTGGCTCTGCATGGAATAGAGTATAAAATAGAGGAAAGAAGGAATCTGTGGTAATGAGAGATCACTGGAGATATTTAAAAACTCATAAAATACTGATGAACTTACAAAGTGTGATGCTTAGCCAATGTGTAAATCAACATTTCTTAGAATACACTGAAGATCCAAAAAATTAGGAATCAAATCTATTTTGGTTCATTTCATACCTCTTCAAATGAAGGAAATAAACTATAAACTGTAAAACTTTATATCCCTTCAAAGGGTTTTCATGTGTCTGATGTCATTTCTTTTTAACTGAAGGTACAGGTTTCTCAGTTTGTAATACCTTATTGTCATTCGTCATTAGTCCATGTAACACCTTTGTTATTCAATTACTGTTTTCCCTTTAAGCCCCAATCTCCATTCCTAGTTTCCTCTCCTCAATAAGTTTTCAGACTAATATGTTGATAATGAATCTTTAAAAATGCATGCATCATAGTAAAATATGGAGTATTGTTTGGAATGTGTTTCTATTTTTAATTTCTCATACAATCCTGTTTTTAAGGTAGATGTTGCTATAACTATAGTTTGCTCATTATTTTTAAGTCCGGTAAGGTATTCCACAGTGTGCATTCACTCTATGTTTTTAATCTCTAAAAGATTGTGGCAAAATATACATAATAAAAATTTTTACCATTTTAACCATTTTTACATGTACAGTCGGTGGCATTAGATGCAATTCCATTGTTCTGCAGTCACCGCCGCTATCCATTTCCAGAACTTTTTCATCTTTCCGAAGTGCAACTCTAACTATTAAACACTGACTCCTCATTCCTCCTCACCCCCAGTCCTTGGCAATCACCACTGCATCCACTGTGTTTTACTATGCCCTACTGATGGATGTCTAGATTGTCTTCAAGACCCAGTATTACAAACCACACTACAACCCATGACCCCAAACTGATCCCCTTATGAAGTTGCGTGAGAGTTTCTCTGACATACAGACCCAGAAGGGGATTTTGGGATAAAAAGGGTATCTGCTTTCTAGAATGACTGTGCCAGTTTACAGTTTCTTCAGCAGTGTACTAGGTTTCCCAACTTGTTACATTCTGACATCTCTGGAATTACCTATCTTTTAATTTTTTTTTTGCATTTTAAGTAGTCTTATTTTCATTTGAATTTCTTAGATTACTGAAGAGTTTGAGCATTCTTAATACTCTTATTAGTGACCTGACGTCCCCTTTCTGGGAATTGCCTATTCAATACTTTGCTCATTTTAAAATTGTGTTTCACACTTATTTCTTGTTGATTTTTTGGAGTTGTTTGTATATTATAGGTGTTAGGTTCTTGCTGGTTTTGGATGTTACAAATATTTTCCCCCAAACTCATCTATTCGTTATTTTGTCTGTGGTCTATGGCATTCTTTTTTTTTTTTTTTTTTTTTTGGCAGAATCAAATCCATCAATTTTTTTTTTTTTTAATTTTAGAGTTTGTGGTTTTAGGGTCTTGTTCCAGAAGTCTTTCCCTTACCCCTAAATAAAAAACACACTGTTCTACATGTTCTTTACATTTAGTTCATTTATATTTCTTCTTATTTTCTTTGTAACTTGATCTCTCACATTTATGCCTCTAATCCATCTGAAGTGCTCCTTCTCATCATTTCATATGAACTTTAAGGTTCAACCTTGTTTTGCCTTGTCGTAGTGATCCACTTTCCCCTCGCGATTTACAAACAATCCATCCTTTCCCTGTTGTTTTGTGGTGCCAGCTTTATCTCATGTGAAGTTCCTGAATATGTGCACTACTTCTAGGAAGTCCGTTCTTCCCCATGGTCTCCTTGCCTGGTCCAGATTCAGTGCCCCTCTGTTTCTATGGCTCAGTTATATGTCTCAGTGTCTGGTTAAGTGAGTATTCCTCTTCTTGTGTATCTATTTCAAGGTGGCCTTAGCTATTTGTGGAATTTTACTTTTCCATATAAGTTTTAGAATGAATTTGTGTAGCTCCTTAAAGAAATACCTTTGGAAATTTGATGGGATTGCCTTGAACATAAAGATTAATTTGGGGAACATGGACACCTTTACTTTGATATGTCATCCTTTACATAGACAATCGATGTCTCTCCATTTATTCAGAATTTCCTTTATGTCCTTTAATAGACTTTTTTTTTTTAGCTTTTATTCTATAAAGGCCAAAGATATTTTTGGTTAATTTCTAGATTAATTATCATTTCTGTTATTATTGTAAATGGTATCTTATTTTTGAGATCATTTTTGCTTGTGTAGAGGAATATTATTGTTTTATAAATTTATCTTATGATACAACAACCTTGCTAAACTCTTATCAGTTCTAAGAGTCTGTTGATTCTCTTGAATTTCCTATGTGGATAATACTGTTGTCTGAAAATGGTACGTTTTACCTTTCCCATCCAATCCTTGCACTTCTTCTTCTTCTTTTTTTTTTGCTTGTAGCATTGTTCCATTCTTCTCGTACTATGTTAAATGGAGGAGTGATAACAAGAATTCTTGTCTTGTGTCCAATATTACTGGGAATAAGTTACTCCCTTATATGTGATGTTTAATGTAGGTTTTTTGGTATGTAGCTTGTTTATGACATTACCTAATATTCATTATTCTCTGGGGTCATTAAACTTTGTCAAATGCTTTGTATGTTATTAGAATCAAGTGATTTTTGTCCTCCATACCATATTGCCTTCCGCTGTAAGGAACAAAAGGAAGGGAAAAGAAAGGGGGATCATTAAGCTTCTGGCCAAAGCAAAGGAATCCTGAAGGGATGCTGTGAGAATTGGAGATCATGGGCAAATTTCGATGAATGATACCAGGAGCAGGTAATCTGTGGTTCTTTAGGGTTTCATAGGAAGCAGTGGAAGGGGTTGTGAAATAATCACATTAAAATTGTAAAATACTGTGAATAAAAGAGAAAAAAATATCCTAAATTTATTGAGTATTCATTCTGTGTGTGTGTCAGATTCTAAGCTGTTGTGTCCCTTAAGCTTCATGACAGCCCTGTGATGTGGATATTATTTCCCCTGTTTTAAAGATGAGGAAACAAAGGCTTAAAGGAGTTAAATAACTTGCCCAAGTTTTCGCAGCTAGAAAGTGATAAAGCCAGTGTTCAAACTCAGGTCTTTTTCCAAGACCTGCATATTTCCAAGAACGTGCATTTTATGTTCCTTAAAAGATTTCTAATGACAATACAAAAGAGATATGAAAATGAAACCTAGTCAATCATCAAAACCAAAATAAAACAGTTCCATTTCAATATATATATACTTGGGGAAAAAGAAAATGAACCAGAGCTCCTTTGAGAAATGAGTGATTCCAGGACCAGAACACAGAAAGTACAAGATAAGCTTGCAACATGGTATTATGCCAGAAAGCAAAAAAGTCCTCATAAAAAGTGAGGAGGACCTGTCAAGAGGATATAGGAACCTGCTTGAACAGGCTCCATTTGGCTAAAGCTGGAAAAATTTGAGCACCAAAAGAAATAAAAACAGTAATTCTTTGAAATTCATTGAATAGAATAAAAATCCACAAGTCCATACTGCTAATAAATAGATAAATAAAAACAGGGAAGAAAAGAAGGTGAGGTAGAATGCCAACCTGTAAATATGGAGGGAGTGGTGTAGTTGGAAAAATAACTATTTTGCAATAGTAAAAGATTGGTGTAGGCTTGCATCATGAATGAATGCTACATCTAAGGTATAAATTTTGATTCAGACCATGATATTTTCATGGTCTCAAAATGTTTCCCCACAGATTATTAGCTGCAAGGAGGAAACTAGTAAAATGTACAGTGGAGAAACTGGACAGCACCTTGACCAAGTAATAAAAATTAATATCACTAATGATGGACTCATGTGTCTCCAGATATGATACTTTGAGAAGGACACAACACCACCTTATGTAGTATTCTGGTCAAACATCTGTAATCTGAATCTAATCATAAGGAAACATCAGCCAAACTCAAATTGAGGAACATTCTATAGAGTACTGAAAGATTGAGGAACAGTTCCAGATTTAAAGAGATTAAAAAATATGTCATATACAATTTAATATATGCTTCTAGTATCCTGTACTAGAGAGAGAAATATTCTAAAAGACATTATTGGTACCATCGACAAAACTGGATTATGGGCTGTAGATTAAACTATTATATCTGTTTTAAATTTCCTGAATTGGATAACTACTGAAACAGTGTAAAAGAGTATCCTTGTTCTTAAGAAATACACACTGAAGTATTAAGGAGAAAATGGGTGTTCTCAAATGGTTAAGAAAATAAATAGATAGTATGATGTACCTAGGTAGAAGAAGGAGAAAGCAAAGATGGCAATATAGTAAAATTGAATACAAGGTATATCAAAGTTCTCTGTATGATTTTTACATCTCTTCAGTAAGTATGAAATTATTTCAGAGCTGAAAAAATTATGGAAGAATTTAGTAAATATGGACATTTGTCAAATATACTGATGAACTTTGGCAATCAGCATTAGACCACTCGCATCTCTGTTTCCCCAGGAGAATGATTACTAACAGTCCCCAAGGGCATGTTTGTCCCCAGGACTTGCTCATCAGGAGCAGAGGCCTTCTTGTTGGCTTAATTTTCTTCACTTTCTGGCATGGTTAGCAACACTATTAGAAGAAAAGGTGGCATTTGTTGGGGAATGGAGGGCTTTATTTTTAGCCTTACTCAAAAAAGGGTATGCCAAGGCTAACAATTTCAATTTTGCCAACACTCTCACATCTCCATTTCCCAACATGATATATTTATAATAATATTCTTTAAGAAATCACCCCTCTGTGACATTCTGCACCTACCTTCGGGGACTGAAAAACACTCGATCTTTGGTTTAATCTCCATCTGTGTTTCAAAACTCTGTATGGAGTTTAGAGTTACTTTTGAGATATGGTTTGAGTGGTACCAAGGAAGTCACCTGATTGTATTATTTCTAATACTTTGCCTATCATAAGTGAATAGGAATGGCACAAACTGAGTTGCATTTTTTTGTTTGTTTAAAATACATTTGAAAAATTATGGTAAAATACATATAAAATTTACCACCTTAACCATTTTTAATTGTACTGTTGATTGTTGAAAAACACAGGCTTTAGCTATATGGGTCTACTTATATGTAGATTTTTTTCCTCATAAATATATTGGAAAATTTTTTGGAGATTTGTGATAATTTGAAAAACTCAGACAAACTGTGTAGTGTAGAAATATTGAAAAACTTAAGAAAAAGTTATGTATGTCATGAATACATAAAATATATGTAGATACTAGTCTATTTTATCATTTGCTATCATAAAATATATACAAATCTATTATAAAAAGTTAAAATTTATCAAAACTTAAGTACACACAGACCTTACATGGTGCCATTTATAGTCTAGAGAAATGTAAACAAACATAAAGCAGTATTAAACCACAGCTGCATAACATCAACTGTAGGAATATTGTACGACTGTAATAATTTTGTAGCCACCTCCTGTTGCCATTGCTGTGAGCTGGAGTGTTACAAGTATCCGCTTAAAAGGCACCATGAGGTTAATCATCTCCACCTGAGCAGTTCATCTCTCTAGGAAGTTGCTTATCACATTAATAGAAAAAAGTGATCTCTCTCAGTTCTTGTGTATTTTTCTTTGTGTTTATTGTAATACCATAAACCTTGAATAACACCATGGGAGCCATATGAAGTACCACTAATGATGCTGGAAGTGCTTCCAAGAAGCAGAAAAAAGTCATGACATTACGAGAAAAAGCTGAATTGTTTGATATGTATTGTATGTTGAGGTCTGCAACTGTGGTTGCCCACCATTTCAGACAGACGACAATTCATTTTGTAAAGAGATGACATAAATTTATGATATCGATAAATACAGTGCAGTACTGTGGAAGTAATTCCTCTTCCTTATGATTTTATTAGTAAAATTTTCTTTTCTCTAGATTACTTTATTGTAAGTATACAGTATATAATATATATAACGTACAAAATATGGGTTAACAGACTATGTTAGTGTTATGGATAAGGCTTCTGGTCAACAGTAGGCTACCAATAGTTAATTTTTGGGGGAGTCAAAAGTTATATGCTATTGAGATGCTTGAGTTCCTTGTATGTTCTGGATATTAGTCATCTGTTGGATGAATAGTTTGCAAATATTTTCTTCTATTCTGTAGATTGTCTTTGCACTCTGTTGTCTCCTTTGCTGTGCAGATGCTTTTTAGTTTGAAATAATCCCATTTGTTTATTTTTGCTTCTGTTGCCTGTGTTTTTGAGGTCTTACTTATACAATCTTTTCCCAGATCAATATCTTGACACATTTCTCCTATGCTTTTTTAAAGTAGTTTCATAGTTTTGAGTCTTACACTTAAGTCTTTGATCCATTTTGAGTTGATTTTTGTATAGGGTAGGAGGCGGGGAGTCTAGTTTCATTCTTCTGAATATAGATATCCAGTTTCCCCAGCACTATTTATTAAAGAGACTGCCCTTTCCCCAATGGATGTTCTTAGATCAAAAATCAGTTGGCTCTAGATATTAAGATTAATTTTGGTATTCTCTACTCTGTTCCACTGGTCTATGTTTCTGTTTTTATGCTTGTGCCATGCTGTTTTGGTTACTATAGCTTTGTAGTATATTTTGAAGTCTGGTAGTCCAGGTTTGTTCTCTTTGCTCATGATACTTTGGCTATTTGGGGTCTTTTGTGGTTCCATACAAATTTGAGAATTTTTTTTTTCTAATTCTGCGAAGAATGTTATTGATATTTTGATAGGGATTGTATTGAATCTATAGATTGCTTTGGGTAGTATGGTAATTTTAACAATATTAATTCTTCTGATCCATGAGCATGAGATGTTTTTCCATTTGTTTGTATTCTCTTCAATTTCTTTCATCAGTGTTTTGTAGTTTTCCTTGTAGAGGTCTGGCAGGAGATTAATAATCAGAATATACTGTGAACTCAAACGTCTCAACAGCAAAAAACCAAACACTCTTATTAAAAAATGGGCAAATGATCTGAACAGATATTTCTCAAAAGAAGACAAACAGATGACCAACAAATATATGAAAAAATGCTCAACCATCACTAATCATCAGGGAAATGCAAGTCAAAACCACAATGAGATATTATCTTACCCCAGTTAGGATGGCTATTATAAAAAAGACAAAAAAATAACAATGCTGGTGAGGATGTGAAAAAAGGAAACTCTCATATACTGTTAGTGGGAATATAAATTAGTACAGCCACTATGGAGAACAGTATAGAGGCTGCTCAAAAAAGTACAAAAAGAACTGTCATATGATCCAGCAATTCCACAGCTAGGCATTTATCCAAAGGAAAGGAAATCAGTGTATCGAAGAGACATCTGCATCCCCATGTTTATTGTAGAATTATTCACAATAGCCAAGATGTGGAATCCACTTAGGTGTCCAATAACAGAGGAATGGGCAAAAAAAAAAATGGTATATATATATATATATGTATACACAACGGAATATTATTCAGCATAAAAAGAGTGAAATTCTATCATTCATGGCAACATGGATGGTACTGGAGGACATTACATTAAGTGAAATGAGCCAAGAACAGAAAGCGAAACACTTCATGTTCTCACTTGTATGTGGAAGCTAAAAAAATGTTGATCTCATAGAAGTAAAAAGTAGAACAGAGTATACCAGAATTTGGGAAGGATAGGGGGAAGAGGAGGATAGGGAGAGATTTGTTAAAGGATACAAAATTACAGCTAGATAGGAGGAATAAGTTCTAGTGTTCTATATCACTGTAGAATGATTATAGTTAATGACAATAAACTATATGGTTTCAAATAGCTAGAAGGAGGATATTGAATGTTCTCCAACACAAAAAAATGATGAATCTTTGATATGATGGATATGCTAATCACCCTGATCTGATCATTACGTATCATATGTCTCATAACATCACTGTGTGCCCCATAAATATATATAATTATTATGTGTCAATTAAACAAATTAAAAAAAATTTATTGCATAGATTTTCAACTGCGGGGAGCAGGGGCGGCTGTTCAATGCCCCGACCTCTGCACTGTTCAAAGATCCCCTGTATAGTTCAGTGGCATTAAGTACGTTAACATTGTTGTGCTACCAACGCCACCATCCATTCCAAGAACTCTTCATATTGCAAAACTGAAACTCTGTACCCATTAAACAATAACTCTCCAAGTCTCCTTCCTCCAGCCCCTGACAACCACTGTTGTACTTTATGACTGTATGGATTTTACTACTATAGTTACAAGTACCTCATATAAGTGGAATAACATAATATTTATCCTTTTGTTACTTGTTTATTTCACCTTAGCATAATGGCCTTAAGGTTCATCCATGTTGGAGCATGTGTCCTAATTTCATTCCTTTTTAAGGCTAAATAATATTCCATTGTATGTACATACCACAATTTGTTTATCTGTTCATCTGTTGGTGGACATTTGGGTTGCGCTTTTTGGCTATTGTGAATAATGCTTCTATGAACATCGGTATACAGATATGTTTGCATTCTTGTCTTCAGTTTTTCTGGATATATACTCAGAAATGGAATTGCTAGATGATGTAGTAGTTCTATTTCTAAATTTTGGAGGAACCATCATACTGTCTGCTATACCAGTTGCACCATTTTACATTCCCTCTCCCAGCAGTGCACAAGGGTTTTAATTTTTCCACATGCTCACCAACACTTGTTATTTTGTTTTCTTTCTTTCTTTCCTTTTTTGATAGCAGCCATCCTGATGGGTGTGAGGTGGTGTCTTATGTTTTGTATTTCTTTTAAATGCAAATTCCCTTGAGAAGGAAAACAGAAATGTTATCAGTTATCAGAACTCTATAGTCAATTAGTTTGTAAGATTTTCTTTTTTTTCCTCTCAAAATGACAGCTCTCTCTAGAATGAAACAGTTAACAGACTTGGATTGGAAGGAAAGTATTTGCGTGCGGTAAAAATAGCCCTGAGCTTGGAGCCAGAGGCCTGTCTCCAACACATTACTATGAAGCCTTCAATAAGTCAATACAGTCCACAAGTGCTTCAATTTCTTTATCTGGACAATGTACATAGCACTATGCAGCATTGGTTCTCAAACTTTAGTGCATATCTGAATCATCTATAGAGTTTGTTAAAGCATATATTGCTGCACCCGCCTTCAGAGTTTCTGATTCAAGGATCTTTGGTGGGCCCTGAGCATTCCATTTCTACAGATGGTATGGATGTTACTAGCCCAGGGACCATATTTTTTTTAAACAAATTTATTGAAGTATAATTTACATGACATGTAATTAATCCATTTTAAGTGTACAATTAAATGTTTATTAGTAAATTTACCAAATTGTACAGTTATTCATACAAATCAGTTTTAAAACATTTCCTTCCCCCTATTGAGACTCCTAATTCCCATCCCCAACTACATTTTAAGCATGCCCCTCCCCTCCAAAATGCTCACCGCATCCCTCAGATGTGGGTCTACCCCCCCAGTCCCTGAATCCCTGGTGAACACCACCACCATTTGAACATCGTAGTGTTAATCAGTCAGTACCAATTTGATGGCGAGTACATGTGGGGTCCATTTTTCTGATCTTGTGTCACCTCACTTCGAATAATGGGCTCAAGCTCAATCCAGGATAATGTAAGTGGTGCTAGCTCACTGTCGTTTCTTTTTTTTTTTCTTTATTGAAGTGCAATTTACATATCATGTCTTTATTTCATTTTAAGTGTACAATTAAATGGTTATTAGTAAATTTACCAAGTTGTACAGCTATTCACATACATCAGTTTTAGAGGATTTCCTACCCCCTATTGTGACCCCTAATACCCATCCCCAAATACCTGTCAAGCATGCCCCTCCTCTTCATAGTGCTCACCACATC
>CAUYRT010063137.1:0-35526 GCA_963574885.1 Lepilemur ruficaudatus | reverse complement strand
GATCCTCCCGCCTCGGCCTCCCGGAGTGCTGGGATGCAGGCGTGAGCCACAGAGTCCGGCTTATTTTTTTATATATATTATATATATATTACTTAGTTATCCAGCTAATTTCTTTTTTTTTAGTAGGGACGGGGTCTCGCTCTTGCTCAGGCTGGTCTCGAACTCCTGACCTCGAGCGATCCTCCCTCCTTGGCCTCCCAGAGTGCTAGGATGCAAGGCATGTACCACTGTGCCCGGCTAATATTTTTCTGTATATATTTTTAGTTGTCCAATTAATTTCTTTCTATTTTTAGTAAAGACGGGGTCTCGCTCTTGCTCAGGCTGCTCTCGAACTCCCGACCTCGAGCGATCCTCCCTCCTCAGCCTCCCAGAGTGCTGGGATGACAGGTGTGAGCCACCGTGCCCGGCCTTGTTTGAATTTTGAAGTCGGAGGCTTCTGTGAGCGAGGCCGACGCCACGGTACTCCAGCCCGGGTGACAGAGCGAGACTCTGTCTCAGAAACAAACAGCGAGAACTGTGGCCAAGCACGGAATCACCAAGGGACCATCCGAGACCCCTCAGAGCCGGCGTCTTAGCCCCACGGTGCAGAGGGAGGACCTTCCGGGCCGTGTCTCCTGGGGGACCCGAGGCCAGGCCCTTGCCGTGGCCGGACGTCGACAGCAAAAAAAAAGGCCTGTCACGGCCCCCCTACTCCCCGCGCCCACAGGTCAGGGGTCGGGGCCCACCCGCAGGGGTACCTGAGTCTCGCGATGCAGTGGTCGAGGCTGTCGGTCATTTCCATCAGCCAGCCTTGCTTGTGGCGCTTCTCGAGGGCGTCTTTATCCACCTGGTGCCGGGAGACACGGGGTCACCCCACTGCCGGCCACCGACCCACCCCGGGGTAAATCAGGGGCCGTGCCTGGAGACCCCCCGCACTTCTAAAACCCGGTCTCATAGCAGATCCTACAAGCAACCTTCATACTACATTATCCCTCCTCCTACTACTACTTTACCCACAAAAACCCCGATTTCGCTGAGGGTGACGCTGCTCAGCCCCAGGAGAGGATCCACATCCCAAATAATCACAAAAGTCCACTATTTCCATCCTCCCTTTTCGATAAGAATGTCCATTTCATCAGAGAGTGACCAAGAAGATTAAAAAAAAAAAGGGTTGGGTTTCGAGACATGATTTTCCTGCTAGTCGGTCTCAGCCAACACTTCCCTTCTCAACCCTTTCCTGCCTTGAGCACGTGCACGCGATGGCTGGGGCTGCGGCAGCAATTTTGTGTCCACAAGGGAAGCACGAGAGAATCTAGAGACGTCAGCCGTGGTGTCACGGAGCCGACACTGGTGCTGTTGGTTATGTGCGAGGGGTAACCCTTGCTCGTGCGACCCGATGTTAGGGGGATTCCTGTTACCTGCAGCCCAGCGCACTCCTAACAACTACAGGTATGTATGACGCGGGTTGGCATAGCGACGTATAAATGACACGGGGTGTGGATCTCTCTTCCTGCAGTCCCGGCGGCTTCCCTTTCTCTCTTCTTGGCACCCACCAAAGAAAGACGTGGGAGGCTTGAGGGAGGACAACCAACCCTGGATGTGGAGCAGGGCTCTGTGGAGGCCACCATGGCCTCCAGGGGAGACCGGAAGGAGGAGGCTCCAGGTGTGAAGAGCCCTGGGAAGGAGGCCAGGGACATGGGGGCCCTGGGCTGCTCACCTCTGCTATCACGCCGATGCACCCCAGGATGACGGCGGCCTTGGCCTGAGCCCCACTCATGCCACCGAGCCCGGAGGTAACGAAGACTTTCCCGGCCAAGTCGTCGACACCCAAGTACCGGCGGGCGGCATTCAACACGGTGAGCTGCGGGCAGAGGCGGCGGGGCTCCGGCTGTCCGCTCCCACCCGTCTGCCCCCCGGAGCCCTCCTCTCCCCCCACGGGGGCCCCGAGACTCACCACGGTGCCATGGACGATTCCCTGGGGACCGATGTAGCAGTAGCTGCCTGCGGTCATCTGGCCGTACCTGACCACAGAGAGGAAGACCGAGCCCGGGGCTGCGCCCAGTTCCGCCCAGCCTCCCCCTCTAGGAGGGTTGAAATTCGTATTTATCTGCCCCCAAAAGGCATCTGTATGTTCTCCTTTAAGAAAAAAAGAGAGGCCGGGCACGGAGGCTCATGCCTGTCATCCCGGCACTCTGGGAGGAGGCTGAGGCGGGATGATCGCTCGAGGTCAGGAGTTCGAGACCAGCCTAGGCAATATAGCGAGACCCCGTCTCTACTAAAAATAGAAATAAATTAGCCAGACAACTAAAAATACATAGAAAAAAATTTAGCCGGGCATGGTGACGCATGCCTGCAGTCCCAGCTACTCGGGAGGCTGAGGCAGGAGGATCGCTTGAGCCCAGGATTTTGAGGTTGCTGTGAGCGAGGCTGATGCCACGACACTCTAGCCCAGGCGACAGAGTGAGACTCTGTCTCAAAAAAAAAAAGATCTTTTAATGGAGATGTCAATACTTTTATTGTTTTGAGATCAGTCTCGCTCTGTCGCCCAGGCTACAGTGCCATGGTGTCAGCCTTGCTCACAGCAACGTCAGACTCCTGGGCTCAAGTCATCCTCCCGCCTCAGCCTCCAACTCCTGGGCTCGAGCGATCCTCCCGCCTCAGCCTCCCGAGTAGCTGGGACTACAGGCATGAGCCACCACGCCCAGCTAATTTTTTTTCTATATATTTTTAGTTGTCCAGCTAATTTCTTCCTATTTTTAGTAGAGACGGGGTCTTGCTCTTGCTCAGGCTGGTCTCGAACTCCCGACCTTGAGTAATCCTCCCACCTCGGCCTCCTCCCAGAGTTCCGGGACGACAGGCGCGAGCCTCGGCGCCTGGCCTGTGTTGCTTCCTAACGACTCGTGCATTCACGGACTCAGATACGGCAACTTACATTGTCACCCCCAAGGCGAAGAGCTTCTCGTACTCTGTCCGGGACGAGTAGTTGGGGATGACCTGGGGAAGAGGGGACAGGGGCAGGACGTAGAGGCAGCTGAGACTCGGAGTCCCGTCAGGGGTGTCCGGCCTTCACCCCCCAGACCCCAGCACCCCGTGCTGAAGCCCTGGCTGCCGGGGACGCACCATCCCATTGGTGATGACCAGCCGCGGGGCACCGGGGCTGCTGGGGAAGAGGCCCAGTGGGTGGCCGCTGTACATGACCAGGGTCTGTTCCTCTGTCATCTTGGACAGGTAGGACATGGTCAGCCGGAACTGCAGGGGAGGCCGGAGGGGGCAGGTCTCCGTCAGGGGAGGTGGCAGCTCCCCCGGGAGCTCCCGCAAAGCCCCAGGTCACACCCTACGGGCTCCCGGTGCAGCCAGTAGTAAGTTCTTGCAAACTGAGGCACCCCAAAATCACGCCCAGTGCGCCGGCGAGGCGGCCTGAGTCCCGAGCCTCTGCGGGGATTTGCGAGGTCCTTCCCTAGCGGAGGACGAGCCCAGGGGAAAGGCCCCGGGGGGGCAGGTGACGAGTTCGAGGTGAAGCCACAGGCCCCCTGATACCTGAGCCCAGTTGCTGAACACCTGGCCGTTGCCTCCGTAGGTCACCAGCTCCTGGGGAAACTGGGTGGGACGGGGGGGGTCGTCAGAGAAGAGGAAGGGGGAGGCCCAGGAAGGGCCAGCAGAGCCACCCAGGAAGGGAGGGGACAGTCGTCCCCTGTCACCCTCCAAATGGGGCAAGGGACGTGGGGTCGAGGAGGGGACCGGTGACTGCCGCAGTGGCCCCGGCTGTGGCAGGGGCGGGAGGCTGAGCTGGAGGTCGGGGTGTGACCTGGGTCTGGGGTCAGAGGGCCCAGGACGTTGTCACCTGCTAGGCAGAGGAGTTGGATGCCGGCGACCCACCACGCCCAGGGAACTTGGAGGACTCCCCCACGCCAAAGCTACCTCTTTTTTTTTTTTGAGACAGAGTCTCGCTCTGTCTCCCGGGCTAGGGGGCCGTGGCTTCAGCCTCGCTCACAGCAACCTCCGACTCCTGAGCTCAAGTGATCTTCCTGCTTGGGCCTCCTCCCGAGTAGCTGGGACTACAGGCATGCGCCACCACACCCGGCTAATTTTTTCTATATATATGTTTTTAGTTAGTTGTCCAGCTAATTTCTCTCTATTTATAGTAAAGACAGGGTCTTGCTATATTGCCCAGGCTGGTCTCGAACTCCTGGGCTCAAGCAATCCTCCTGCTTCAGCCTCCCTCCCAAGTAGCTGGGACTATAGGCATGGGCCACCACGCCCGGCTAATTTTTTCTATATATTTTTAGTTGGCCAATTAATTTCTTTCTATTTTTAGTAGAGACGGGGTCTTGCTCTTGCTGAGGCTGGTCTCGAACTCCTGACCTCGACCGATCCTCCCTCCTCGGCTTCCTCCCTGAGTGCTGGGATGTCAGGCGTGAGCCACCGTGCCCGGCCTCCGAAGCCACCCTTTCTGGAATATGGGTATGAATGGCTCTCGCCGGATGCTCAGGGAGGCCAGATTCACGCCACCCAGTGTGGTGTCCACCAGCCACATGTGGCTTTTGAGCACACACAGACACACACACGTGTGAGATACAGCCCCGATTTCAGAGCCAGTGTGAAAAAAGAACGTGAACTATCTCATTAATTATGTTCATGCCGACTGCATGTTAAAACAACATTTTGGCTATAGGCCGGGCGCGGTGGCTCACGCCTGTCATCCCAGCACTCTAGGAGGAGGCCGAGGCAGGAGGATCGCTCGAGGTCAGGAGTTCGAGACCAGCCTCAGCAAGAGCGAGACCCCGTCTCTACTAAAAAAAATAGAAGGAAATTAATTGGCCAACTAAAACTATATATAGAAAAAATTAGCTGGGCGTGCTGGTGCATGCCTGTAGTCCCAGCACTCTTCGAAGAGGCCGAGGCGGGAGGATTGCTTGAGGTCAGGAGTTTGAGACCAGCCTGAGCAAGAGTGAGACCCTGTCTCTACTATAAATAGAAAGAAATTAGCTGGACAACTGAAAACATATATATAGAAAAAATTAGCTGGGCGTGGTGGCGCATGCCTGTAGTCCCAGCTACTCAGGAGGCTGAGGCAGGAGGATCGCTTGAGCTCAGGAGTCAGAGGTTGCTGTGAGTGAGGCTGTCGCCACGGCACTGTAGCCCGGGCGACAGAGTGAGACTCTGTCTCAAAAAAAAATTTTGCTTCTCACGCCGGGCAGTGCCCGGCCTCGGTTTCCCCGGCTGTTACCTGGGCCACGGCGGGGTCCAGGTTGTTCATGATCATGTGCATGATGGTGGCGGCGGCCTTGGTCCGGCAGGGGTACTGCTCGATCGGGTAGGCCCTGCAAGGGGGGCAGCGACCACGGCAGGTCCTCAGGGTCCCCTTCCCCAGGAAGTGGGGCGTCCCCTCCCTGGCCGCACCTTTGCGGAACCTGCCAGAAGCTTGTGGGGCCAGAAAGGGGGTTCCTCAGGGCCACCTGGCCTCCCCCTTCCTCCCGGCTGGGCCTCCCCCCGCAACTTCCAGGCCCCTTGGTGGCCGCTCACTTCATCGCGATGTCCGGGCAGAACCGGTACATGTAGATGTGACCGTACAGTCTCAGCTCCTGGGCGAACTCAGGGGCCAGGAGCTCCTGGATGTCCGGGGGGAAGTAGCGCAGGGCGTTCCTGAGCGCCAGCTGGGGGAAGATGGTGGCTCAGGCATGGGCTCCCAGACCAGCATCCTGAGGCCACCGTGGTGGTCTCGTCCCTCCCCACCTGGATTTGCCTCTGCTGTTCTCAGAAGCTACCCAGAGACCTGGGCTGGCTGTCTTCTCCCAGCCACCCTTCAACGCCTCCTCCTGCAGGAAGCCTTCCCTGATTGCCCTCTGGCCTCCACTTTCACGAAGGCGGACCTCTTGGTGGGGAATTGATGGGGGAGATGCTTTGAGAAATGCCTGGATTTGCCTCTGCAGTGCTCAGAAGCCACCCAGAGACCTCGCCTGACTGTCCCCTCCCTGCCACCCTTCAACGCCTCCTCCTACAGGAAGCCTTCCCTGATTGCCCCCTGGCCTCCGCTTTCACGAAGGCAGACATGATGAGGGAGACACTTTGAGAACTGCCGCGTGATAAGGAACAAACCGCGGCGACACAGGCAGCCGCGGGGGATGAATCTCACAACGTAGAGTCGGGGACGGCAGCTGACTCAAAGGGGAACATGCCACGCAATTGGATCCATGGAAAGTTCCAGAGCAGGCACGGGGCCGGGGTTCGCAGTCAGAGAGGTCAGGATCGCGAGTGCAATTCAAGGGCACCTCGGGGCTCCGCTGGTGGGTTCCACTCCCCTCCGGCAATGTGTCTGGGAGTTAGTTTCAGCCACTTGCTGTGTGGGCAAGTTACAGCTCGACACGAAGGCTGGGGACTTTCATTTTATTTTTTTTGAGACAGAGTCTCGCTCTGTCACCAGGGCTAGAGTGCCGTGGCGTCAGCCTTGCTCACAGCAGCCTCAGACTCCTGGGCTCAAGCGATCCTCCTGCCTCAGCCTCCTCCCGAGTAGCTGGGACTACAGGCATGCGCCACCACGCCCGGCTAATTTTTTCTATATATTTTTAGTTGGTCAATTAATTTCTTTCTAGTAGAGACGGGGTCTCGCTCTTGCTCAGGCTGGCCTCGAACTCCTGACCTTGAGCGATCCTCCTGCCTCAGCCTCGCAGAGTGCTGGGATGACAGGCGTGAACCACCATGCCCAGCCTGACTTCTTATCTTACAAAATTACCTTTAAAATTTATGTCAAAAATCAAAGAAATACATTAAGAAAAAAAAAGAAAAATAGGCCGGGCACGGTGGCTCACGCCTGTCATCCCAGCACTCTGGGAGGCCAAGGCGCGAGGCTTGCTTGAGGTCAGGAGTTCGAGACCAGCCTGAGCAAGAGCAAGACCCTGTCTCTACTGTAAATAGAAAGAAATTAATTGGTCAACTAAATATATATAGAAAAAATTAGCCGGGCGTGGTGGCACGTGCCTGTAGTCTCAGCTACTCGGGAGGAGGCTGAGGCAGAAGGATTGCTTGAGCCCAGGAGTCTGAGGCTGCTATGAGCGAGGCTGATGTCACAGCACTCTAGCCCGGGTGACAGAGTGAGACTCTGTCTCAAAAAAAAGAAAGAACAGAAAACAAGCCACAGCGCAGATGATGCTGCCAAGAAAGCGGCGCTGGGCTTGGGGACAGCTGGAGGCTGGCTGTCCCTGGCAACACAGGGAAGATGAAGGCCCTTCAGGGGTAAAGTCCCCAAACCCACGGGTCCCCTTTCTACTCCAGGGCCGCCGTGTCCTCCCGGCAGATCGGGTGACGCTCAGGAGCAAAGCCAGGTGGCCGGGCCCCTCCGCGCCTGCTCCCCGCTGGACATCCTGGAAGCTGTCCCCATCCCAGGAGGGACCACGTGAGAGCCAGGCAGCGGGCAGGGCCCTGCTGGAGCGAAGGTCGAAGGTCAAACCATGGGTGCCCAACGGGGAGGTGACCGGGGTGGAGGAACATTAACCGCACTGGCTGGACTGGGGGACGGACGGGCAGGACAAGGGGCAGAGGGCACCGCGCCCCCGCCCCGTCTCAGCCCCGCCAATCACAGCCGAGCCCCACCCCAGCCCCACCCCCTTTTATCTCACCCAGCCCCGCCCCATCCCACCCCTCCCATCTCAGCCCCGCCCCCATCCCTGCCCCGCCAGTCACAGCCAAGCCCCGCTGCAGCCCCACCCCTTCTCATCTCAACCTGGCCCCGCCCCATCCCCACCCCGCCAATCACAGCCTAGCCCCGCCCCCAGCTCCACCCCCTCTCATCTCACCCAGCCCCGCCCGCATTCCACCACCTCTCATCTCAGCCCCACCCTCATCCCCGCCCTGCCAATGACAGCCAAGCTCCCCCCATCACCACCCCCATCTCAGTGCAGCCCCGCCCCTATCCCCACCCTGCCAATGACAGCCTAGCCCCGCCCCCATCCCCACACCCATCTCAGTACAGCCCCGCCCCTATCCCCACTCCCTTCCCATCTCAGCTCCTATCCCGAACCCCTTCTCATCTCATCACCATCCCTCCCATCTCAGCCATGCCCCCATGCCCACCCCGCCAATCACAGCCGTGCTCCACCCTATCCCCACCCCATCCCCACCCCACCCCACCCAACCACCCCCTGCCCCCGGCCCCGCCCCTCAGACCCCCAGCAGGCACCCCCCCTGCAGCGCCCGCCCTACCTCCGCGGTCAGGGGTCTTCCCCGGGGGTGGCAGGTGCCCGTCTAACACCTGTGCTAGTTTCTATTCTCTGGTTTCCCCCCCTAGATTCTGAAATCCCTGAATAGTTCTGAGCGCAGAGGGAGTGGGCAGAGACTCCCTGCCACCTGTCACTCACCCCAGCGTGCAGGGGACCCCCCCACCGGCAAGCCTGACCTCCCTCCCGGGGGGAGGATCAGGTGAGGGGACACCTGGCCTCCGCCCCAGCTCGCCCCAGCCCCAAGCAGGGTTGCAGCCCCCCACTTGCAAACCCACTGGGACGTTTACAAATGAAAACCTGAGCCGGAGAGGATGTGGTGGCTCCTGCCTGTCATCCCAGCCCTTTGGGAGGCTGAGGCGGGAGGAGCTTGAGGCCAGGAGTTGGAGACCAGCCTGGGCAACATAGCAAGACCCCATCTCTACCAAAAAAAACTTTTTTAAAAAAATGAGCTGGGCGTGGTCATGCAGCCCCCTGTAAGTCCCAGGTACTCGGGAGGCTGAGGCAGGAGGATCGCTCAAGGTCACAAGTTTGAAACCAGCCTGAGCAAGAGCGAGACCCCGTCTCTACTAAAAATAGAAAGAAATTAGCTGGAGAACTAAAAATAAATATGGAAAAAATTAGCCGGGCGTGGTGGCTCATGCCTGTCATCCCAGCATTCTGGGAGGCCGAGGCGGGTGGATCACTCGAGGTCAGGAGTTTGAGACCAGCCTGAGCAAGAGCAAGACCCCGTCTCTACTAAAAATATAAAGAAATTAATTGGACAACTAAAAATATAGAAAAAATTAGCCGGGCATGGTGGCGCCTGCCTGTAGTCCCAGCTACTCAGGAGGAGACCGAGGCAGGAGGATCGCTCGAGCCCAGGAGTTGGAGGCTACGCCACCTCACTCCAGCCCAGGCGACAGAGCCAGACTCTGCCTCGGAAAGAGAATCAAAGAAAACAGGATGCAAACGTCACAGGCTTCTGGGCCTGGGCGAGGAACACACTGTCACCGTGTTGTCTGCGGGTCACCACTGACACCCGGCCGCCAGTTCCTCCTCACACTGGAGGTGGCCACGGGCCACCACTTCCTGTCTGGGTGACCTTGAGCCTCAGTGTCCTCATCTGTCCATGGGGATGGTGATCCCGCACCCAAGAGTGACCCAAGGGTGACCGAAGGGCGGCTGCAGCCGGAAATTGGGGTGGCACGGTGGCCATGCAGGCTACCCAGTGGAGGCCACCTAGAGGGCAAAGGCCCTGGGAGGCACCCCCCATTCCTTACCTGCTGCTCTGCGGGGCTGAGGCCCGGGGTCCTCACCGGGGCGTGGGGCACCTCGGCCTGGCGGCCTCGGTTCTCAGGGAGTGGCCGCAGCGGGAGGCCGGAGCACAGAGCCTGGAGGCCGGACATGTCTGTAGCTGGGACTCAGGCCGGGAAGAGATGGGCAGCCGGAGCCCCGCAGGGCAGGGACGTCCCCACTGACCCACCCCAGGGCCACCTCCTCCAGCCCCTCATTGGGCCCAGGGGCCACGTGTCGGCCGGCCAGTCGGTCGGTTGGGTCGGAGGGTCACTGGCCTCCGGGCAGGCGGCCTGCCGTGTAGACTCTGGGGGGGAGGGACAGTGCTCCGTTCAGTGGAGGTGGAGGTCGGTCCGCCCTCTCTTTTTTTTTTTTTTTTGAGGCAGAATCTCGCTCTGTCACCTGGGCTAGAGTGCCGTGGCATCAGCCTCGCTCACAGTGACCTCACACTCCTGAGGCTCAAGTGATCCTCCTGCCTCAGCCTCCCGAGAAGTATCTGGGACTACAGGCATGCGCCACCACACCCAGCTAATTTTTTCTATATATTTTTGGTTGGCCAATTAATTTCTTTCTATTATTTTAGTAGAGACAGGATCTCACTCTGGCTCAGGCTGGTCTCGAACTCCTGACCTCAAGCGATCCTCCTGCCTCAGCCTCCTCCTGAGTAGCTGGGACTACAGGCATGCTCCACCACACCCGGCTAATTTTTTTCTATATATATTTTTAGTTGTCCAGATAATTTCTTTCTATTTCTTTTTTAGTAGAGACGGGGTCTCGCTCTTGCTCACGCTGATCTTGAACTCCTGACCTCGAGCGATCCTCCCGCCTTGGCCTCCCAGAGTGCTGGCATGACCGGGCGTGACCCCCCAGTGCCCGGCTGGTCTCCTGTGTTTCACTGTAGCCAACGGCCCTGCGCAATATTATCTTTCCTCACGTCTGGGAGTGTACGTTTAGGAAAAAGTCCTAAACCCACCCTTTTCCAATCCTCGCCTCGGCTCTGGGCGAAATCGTCGTTACGCCCATTTTAGAGAACAGACGTGGAGGCTCAGAGAGGCGGTGTGCGAGCTGACCCGGTGCGATTGAGTTTATTGGCGCTTGGCGTGGACCCCGGGCAACCCCAGAGGGCTCCCTGGAGGCGGTGGCCGTGAAGGCCCCACCCCCCGTGGCGCCACGTGGAGCGTGCCTCGGAGACAGGGCTCTCTACGGGAGGCCCCCGGTGTCCCCGCGGGGTGCTTGGCGGCACCGGCCAGCAGCAGCAGGGCCAGCTCCGGGGCACCTTGTCTCGGGAAGCGGCGGATCAGTAACTTGAGCTCCCAGAGGTGACACAGCAGGGACCGCAGCGGGCGAGGGCTGTACGGCGGTGTGAAGTCGGGAGCCCCGAGCCTAGGGAAGCCACAGGGAGCCACACCTAGCCCTCAAGAGCCCCCTACTCCCCAATGCCCCAGGTGTCCCTGAAGGTCCCCAGCCCAGGCACCCAAGCTGGAGCTGGCAGGAGGTCCCTGCGTTGCCGGGGACATGCTCCTGAGTCCCACCTGTCACCCTGGCGAGCCTGCCCGCCTGCTGCCTGGGGACGCCACCTGCACCCCAAGACTGCTCCCTGTCTCTCTCTCCTGTCCCACCTTCCTTAACAGCCAGACGCAAGCCGGAGCGTGTCACCGCAGGCTTGGTGGCTACTGTAGTCTCCCCCTGTACCCCCTGGCCAGCGCTGGCATTCAGCACCCTTGGTGACCCGCCCCATAGCCATCCTGAAAGGGATTCCCCTGGTCCCTCTCTCCAGGTGGGATCTTGCTCTCTGCCCCGACGGGGGCCGCAGCCCAGAGCATCCCCTTCTGCGGGGGGGGGGGTGGTTTGGGGGGGTCCCCTGCTTATTCCCTTCTTTCTCCTCTCCCCACGACCCACCCGCTGTCCACCCTGCTCAGGCTGGAGCCCTGGCACCACCCTGGACACGGAAGGCCCCCGCCCCTGGGCGGGGGACCTGGTTCTCCCCGCGGCCACAGGACAGGGGTCGTGAGGCCGCTTGGGGGGGGGGACGGGGATGGGACGTGCACCTGGCCCCTCTGCGCGCCTGCGCTGCTGAGACCCGTGTCCCCTGAGGCCACGCGTCCTTGCCTGGGAGCTTCCGGGCTGTGGGATTTTGGCCACTGGGCTTTGGCGTTCCCTTTTTTCTGCCTCGGTTTACCCCGTTTCAGAGTCCGATTGTGTGCAAAAAAAAAAAACACAAAAAACGGAGGAGGCCGGGGGCTCGCGCGCGTGTGGTGGTCAGACCCGGGGTCCGGGACTTACGCGCGGACCGGGATGGACCGGGTGGGCACCAGGCTCTTATGCAGGGGCAGCTGCTCCCTCACCGAGGTGCCCGAGGCCTCCTGGCGCTCCTGCGGGGACTCCGGCCGGGGCTCTGTCCGCCAAGAGAACCTGCGACGACGGGCCACCGGGGATGTCCGGGTGGCCCCCTGGGGCTTGCCACGCACGCCGCGGGGTAGGCGCTTTGGAGAGCTGCATGCGCGCTTTACAGAGAGGGAAACTGAGGCACGGAGCAGGGAAGCCACTTGCCCGCAGGTGGCGGAGCTGGGATAGGAGGGGCACAAGAAGACGAGGGACTCCCCCCCGCCCCAGCTGCGGCCCTGCAGGGCACATGCGTGTCGCCGGGGTCCCGGGATGACCTGGGGGGAGGCGGGCCCGGGGTGCGCACGTCCCGCACCTGTAGGGAATCGCGTCCCCGAACGTCTCCGGGGCCCGGGTCCTGCGCGCCTTGCTCCAGCGAGGCTTCTCGCGGGCTCCGGGGTCCATCGCGGAGGAGGTCACGCTTCAGGGGGCCCCTCAGCCATGGCTGGGGACGGGGGGACGTGACTCTGTGTGTCCGTGTGTCTGTCTGTCTCGCCGGACCCCAAGGGCAGGGCCGCCGTGTACACTGGCTGAGGTCTCCCCGGCCCCGACCTGGCGCTGGCATCCCTAGGACAACCGGGGTCCCCTCCCTGGGCCCAGGGGCGCAGTGAGACCTCAGCCCCGCCCGTCTGCCCACCCGCCTCGTGGGACGCGGCACCTCCCCCTGTGACCTCCGCCCTGCCCTGAGGACCTGGCAACCGGGTCCCGGCGCGGAGGCGGCCCTGGGGCGTCTGCACGGGGCCGCGGGGCTCTCTGCACACCCCGCTTGGTGGCACCTGTCACCGTCCCCCCTGTTTGGGTGGTGCCCCGGAAGGCCCCATCACGCGGCGGGCGGGGTCCGGGTCTGTCCCTCGTGCTGGGCCGCACGGGCCCGGACAGCGCAGGACCTGGGGACCCGTGGGGTGCCCAGGGGAGCCCCCCATCCCAGCCTGCCTGACCCTCTGAGTGATCCATCGGGGTGACCCTGCCAACCGACCTGGCCATGTCTGCGTCGCACCCCACGGAGGGACGGGGGCCTCTACGGAGGCCGGCGCCACAAAGCCATGAAGCCACAGCCACGCTGACTCCTGGCCACGCAGGCCACCAGAGCTCACCGGGCGAATCCTGCCTCAGAAGGCCCAGGAAATGCTCTCGTCCCCGGGGAGGTGCCACTGTGGCTCCCCACCCCCGAGGATGGTCGGTCACACGGGGAGGCCCAGCCCCCGGGGCGGGGCGTGCAGGGGAGCTTCCGACCACGGAGGACGGGGCCCCAAGGACCATCCAAGAGAGCGGCGGGACGCCGTGGGCCCGTCTGCGTGATGCCGCAGGGGCCCGGGATGGCCATGGCCCAGGGCTGCCACGCCACCAAGGGAGGGGCCGCCGGCGCCCGCGGGCTCACTGTGATCTCAGAAGCCCCTGAAGTCACAATCAGCAGTGTGGCAGCGGCTGATGCCGGTGGCCTGAAGCCCCCAGGTCCTCAGGAGATGACCGTGAAGACAGCAGCATGTGGCCAGGGGCTGGCTGCAGGTTCAGCTCTAAGGGGGGGGGCAGGAGGAGAGGAGAGGTCAGGAGTTCGAGACCAGCCTGAGCAAGAGCGAGACCCCGTCTCTACTAAAAATAGAAATTAGCTGGACAACTAAAAAATACGTATAGAAAAATATTAGCCGGCGCAGTGGCTCACGCCTGTGATCCCAGCACTCTGGGAGGCCGAGGCGGGAGTATTGCTTGAGGTCAGGAGTTCGAGAGCAGGCTGAGCAAGAGCGACACCCCATTTCTACTACAAAAAAAAAATAGAAATTAGCTGGCCAACTAAAAAATATAGAGAAAAAACTAGCCGGGCGCTGTGGTGGCTCACGCCTGTGATCCCAGCACTCTGGGAGGCTGAGGTGGGAGGATCGCTCGAGGTCAAGAGTTTGAGACCAGCCTGAGCAAGGGTGAGACCCCGTCTCTACTAAAAAGAGAAAGATTAGTTGGCCAACTAAAAATATATAGAAAAAAAATTAGCCGGGTGTGGCGGCGCATGCCTGTGGTCCCAGCTGCTCGGGAGGCTGAGGCAGGAGGATCGCTTGAGCCCAGGAGTCTGAGGTTGCTGTGAGCGAGGCTGACGCCACGGCACTCTAGCCCGGGCAACAGAGCGAGACTCTGTCTCAAAAAAAAAAAAAAAATTCTGCCCACAGACCTACTGGACCCTACATCACCGGGGCCAAACCGCGGCTCAGGACAGCAGGTGGCCCATCACGAAACGGGACATTTTTTCCGAGGGGATCCTGCATGGGCCTCGCTCTTCCGGGGCCTCCTGGACGCCGACCTCTTTGCCAATCCCCGCGGAACCTCTCTCCGTCCGTCCCCTGCTCCTTCCTTCCTTGGAACGTGCTCGGCGTTACACGGACGACGACCGAGTCGTTTTGAGCGGCTCGAAATCAGATTTCAACGTCATACAGTATCGAGAAAATTTTTAATATGACCGGTAGGATCGACATGAAAAAGAACCCCAAGTGTTTTTGTTTTTTCCCCTCCGACACGAGATTATTTCGCTCCGTCTAGCGATACTAGGGACAGGAGGGGTGGCTTTGAGGTCACTGCCGTCGGGAAGGTCGGGATTTTGACAGGAGGTGGGGATCGGTGGCTTCAAGCCCCTGCACCCCAGTCCTCCACAATCACGGACCCACCTGGAGCTCCAAGAAAGTGGGGTGATCATTCCACTGTGCAAAGCTGTCCCTGCAGGCGGGAAGCCCGGTTTTTTTTTTCCGACATGCCGGGAGTCGGCCCCCAGCTCGCCTCGTGGTGCGAGGCTCCGAGCTGGGGCGTCAAGGAGGCAGGTCGGGCTGCTGGTCGCGGGGTCGGCCGGGCCGCGGGATAGAGGCCCTGCCTGCCGCTGTCTGGTCTCCTTGTCGGGGTCTTGTCTTGGGGGCCGTCCGACGGCCCTGTTGTTTGACCACCGGGGTGTCACCGGGCCCCGGGCTCGGTGCCTGGCGACAAGGAAAACCCAACAGCGGCGGGGCGGGGGGAGCTACCCTCAGCAGCCTTTCGGGGTGACGTCCAGGCCCGACGACTTGGTGACGTCCAGGGTTGTGAACACCTGCGCAGAAGGGAGAAAACAGAACAAGGAGACGCCCGGACGTCGGGAAACGCACTCTGAATCCTTACGTTGGCGCGATTCTTTCAAATAGACCAAGCAGGCGCGAGCCACCGCGCCCTGTCATCCCGGCACTCAGGGAGGCCGAGGAGGGAGGATCGCTCGAGGTCAGGAGTTGGAGACCACCCTGAGCAAGAGCGAGACCCCGTCTCTACTAAAAATAGAAAGAAATTAATTGGACAACTAAAAACATATAGAAAAAATTGGCCGGGAGTGGTGGCGTGTGCCTGTAGTTCCAGCTACTCGGGAGGCTGAGGCAGGAGGATTGCTTGAGGTTAGGAGTTTAAGACTAGCCTGGGCAACACAGCAAGACCCCATCTCCAGTATAAATAGAAAGAAATTAATTGGACAGCTAAAAATTAGCCAGGCATGGTGGTGCATGCCTGTAGTCTCAGCTACTCAGGAGGCTGAGGCAGGAGGATCGCTTGAGCCCAGGAGTCTGAGGTTGCTGTGAGCGAGGCTGACACCACGGCACACTAGCCCGGGTAACAGAGTGAGACTCTGTCTCAATCAATCAACAGAAAAAGCAGGTACTGATGCAAAATCTGACAATGGGCTTTATAATCGCTTGTCAAACCAATTAGGAAAAAACCCTCCTGTGTCCTTCCTACCTCCCCACACGTGGGATGAATTCCAACGGTGGCATCTAGCAGCTGTTTTGTGAGCCCGCATTTCATGGCAGCCGCGAATCCTTGCGTGATCTCACCCGCATTTGGTCCAAGAACATGGAACCCTATGACCCGATACTTTAATACAGGGAACAAAACAGGGAGAATCCCGGTCAGTTAATGGTCTCAATAGGAATCAAGTCACTGCAAGTTCACCGTTAAAATTTAGTGTCGAGGCCGGGCGTGGTGGCTCACGCCTGGATGATGGCAGCACTCTAGGAGGCCGAGGCGGGAGGATCGCTCGAGGTCAGGAGTCCGAGACCAGCCTGAGCAAGAGCGAGACCCTGTCTCTACTAAAAAATAGAAAGAAATTAATTGGCCAACTAAAAATATATAGAAAAAATTAGCCGGGCGTGGTGGCACATGCCTGTGGTCCCAGCTACTCGGGAGGAGGCCAAAGCGGGAGGATCGCTTGAGCCCAGGAGTCTGAGGTTTCCGTGAGCAAGGCTGACACCACGGGTGACAGAGGGAGACTCTGCTTCTAAATTAAATTAAATCAAATTAAAGTGTTTCGGCTTCCAGTGACATTACATACATGGTCCAATTTATTGCAGATGATCTTCGCATAACAGACATTGTTCTCTCGGCGAGCTACTGTCCACTCGACAGGCCAGAAGAAACTATGAAATACCTGGAAGACGAGAGAGAAAGATTAATGCGTATGAAAACCACCCCTTGACAACCTCTTCAGCTCCATAGAGACAATAAATAGTTTCTGTAACAGCTCTCGGGAACGGTGAAGTCCAGGGATCGTGACTCTTGTGTCTCTGATGGCAACGGCTGGGCCGTGGCCACTCCTGGAAGGTCAGCAGCACACGTGTGTTGATGTGTGTTCTGCTCGCTCGGCTGCTCCAGAAAGAATCTATGAACGGGCCGGGCGCGGAGGCTCACGCCTGTCATCCCGGCACTCTGGGAGGCCGAGGCGGGAGGATCGCTCGAGGTGAGGAGTTCGAGGCCGGCCTGAGCAAGAGCGAGACCCCGTCTCTACTCAAAAAATAGAAAGAAATTAGCTGGACAACTCAAAATATATACAAAAAAATCAGCCGGGCGTGGTGGCACGTGCCTGTAGTCCCAGCTACTCGGGAGGAGGCTGAGGCAGGAGGATCACTTGAGCCCAGGAGTCGGAGGCCACTGTGAACGAGGCTGATGCCACGGCACTCCAGCCTGGACGACAGAGCGAGACTCTGTCTCAATAAAAAAAATAAAAATCGGGCTTCCTTGTGTAAGGTTGCTCAAGTAGATTTTTGTTACCCTGTGACCCAAATGTCCTAACTTACACATTCCACTTTCTCTCTTTCCTCCACCAGACTCTTATTATCAGTAGGAGGGAGAGGGACGGCTTAAATTAATTTCTTGTTTAAATTAATTTTCTTATTCAAATTTATTTTCTTATTTAAATTTATTTAAGTTTGTTATTTAAATTTTCTTATTTAAATTTGTTTAAATCAATATTCTTATTTAAATTTATTTCTTAAATTAATTTCCAATTCTCCCAAAATGGGAGTATCATTTCTGACCATATAACCACCACAGTGACGTGCAAAACAACAGTAAAATGTGACTGTGAAGATGGACGTTTGATGACAAGAGAGATCCTTAGAAAGGAAACCACGGAACCCGGCCTTACCTCGAGATTCTCTTTTCTATAGACTTCGACAGCTTTCTCTTCGGATAACCCGCAGCAGCTGTATTCCAGGGGCGTGAACACCGTCGTCGGAACATTGATGTAATCACACTGAAGGGGAAACAAATCACAGCCTCTTATCAGGTGACCCCTTTTTCAGCAAAAACCTGTATTACATGTATTTTTTTTTTGAGACAGGGTCTCGCTCTGTCGCCCGGGCTAGAGTGTCGTGGCGTCAGCCTCACTCACAGTGGCCTCAGACTCCTGGGCTCAAGCGATCCTCCCGCCTCGGCCTCCCAGAGTGCTGGGATGACAGGTGTGAGCCTCCGCGCCCGGCCTCCACACATATTTAAACACACTAGTAAACAGTAAGTCAGCCAAAGTGCAAATTGCATCTCTCAGGAGCGCTTTTTACTTGGCAAAAAACGAGCACCCAAGTGTCACGCGTGTTACTTTTTAACATCGTGCTTTTTGACCGCGATCGTATCGCAGAGTCAACGACAGGGAGAAACTTAACCTTTTCTGAAGAGGCCCCGAAAAGTCTCCGGGCCAGCAGCTTCCCGGCCTGTATGGCCACGGGGGTGAGCTCCGGTTTACCCTCCAGAACATCCCCAATGGCGTAGACGTAGGGCACGTTGGTCTGTTCCAGCTCGTTCACGGGTATTTTGCCGTTCCTGTTAGTTTTCCGAAAGGGGAAAAATGATTATTATGACCAACTCCAGACTGCTGGACGCCTGATGCGCTGTTCCAGAAAAAGACTAGACACAGGCAGGGCACGGCGGCTCAGGCCTGTCATCCCAGCACTCTGGGAGGCCGAGGCAGGAGGATCGCTCGAGGTCAGGAGTTCGAGACCAGCCTGAGCAAGAGTGAGACCCCGTCTCTACTAAAAATTGAAAAATAAATTAATTGGCCAATTGAAAATATATAGAAAAAATTAGCCGGGCGTGGTGGCGCATGCCTGTAGTCCCAGCTACTCAGGAGGCTGAGGCAGGAGGATCACTTTTGAAGCCAGGAGTCTGAAGTTGCCGTGATTGGGGCTGACGCCGCGGTGCTCTAGCTTGGGTGACAGAGCGAGACTCTGTCTCGAAAAAAAAAAAAAAAAAAAAGACTAGATACACGGGGAAAGACTGTCCTCTGGGAAGTCGTGCACCTCAGGTTATATTTACCCACGAGGTCAATGGCTTAAATTGACAGAGGCTTCTGTAGCTCCGAAAGAAAATCGCTCCGGTGAAACTCCGCACGCTTCTTGGATGGCTAGGAAACCTCCAGACTTCCCCTGCAGAGGCCCTTAGTCAGAGCTTTGGAGTTTTTCTCCTTGCCTGACCAAGGGCGGGAAAATTCACTCTAAACTGTACACAGCAGGTGGATAAATCTGCACTTTTTTTTTTTTTTGCAGAGTCTCGCTCTGTCACCCGGGCTAGAGTGCCGTGGCGTCAGCCTCGCTCACAGCAGCCTCAGACTCCTGGGCTCAAGCGATCCTCCTGCCTCAGCCTCCCGGTAGCTGTAGTCCCAGGTAGCTGGGACTACAGGCATGTGCCACCATGCCTGGCTAATTTTTTCTATATGTTTTTAGTTGACCAATTAATTTCTTTTTATTTATAGTAGAGACGGGGTCTCACTCTTGCTCAGGCTAGTCTCGAACTGCTGACCTTGAGCGATCCTCCCGCCTCGGCCTCCTCCCCGAGTGCTGGGACAATAGGCGTGAGCCACCGCGCCCGGCCAACAGTATTGTTTTTTAAAACCGCTGTTTAAGGCATGAGCTTTCTCTCTTTTCTTTTCTTTTTTTATTTAGTTGAAAGTCAAAGCAGTTGGAGTAAGGAATGAGCTTTCTAAGGAAAGAGTTACTGACTGATCTATGAAGACATTGAAAATAAGCAGCTCGTACAGTACCTATTATAAGATAAATTTAAACCACGAAAATTTTGTATGTTGGTAATTAAATGAGAATGTCTAAGGGGTGCTCTGCAGCCAAATTTGGCTCTGAGCAGGGTGACCCCGCATATACTTACGTCTCGTTGATTTTGACGCCGATCTTGTCCAAGCCGATTTTCCTTGTACAGGAATCACGACCGATCGCTAACAGAACCTGCGTTTATAAAGGGATCAAGAACACAGATCACCCGCATCAGCAATGAAAAAGAACATCACTATGGATCCTTCAGACATTAACAGGGTAATAAGATTACGGAGAACCTAAGCCGATAAATCGGACAGCTTAGGTAAAATAGATTCCTCAAAAGACACAATTTACCAAACTCGCGCACCAAAGTCGGAGCAGACTTAAGACACAGGTTCAATTGTGTCCCTCCAAGATTTGTGTGTTGAAATCCTCACCCCAGGTACCGCAGAGTGGGACTGTATTTGGACATAGGGCCTCTATTTTATTTTATTTTATTGTTTTGAGACAGAGTCTCACTCCGTTGCCCGGGCTACACTGCCATGGCGTCAGCCTCGCCCACAGCAACCTCTAACTCCTGGGATCAAGTGATCCTCTTGCCTCAGCCTCCTCCCGAGGAGCTGGGACTACAGGCACGAGCCACCATGCCCGGCTAATTTTTTCTATATATTTAGTTGGCCAATGAATTTCTTTCTATTTTTAGTAGAGACGGGGTCTCGCTCTTGCTCTAGCTGGTCTCGAACTCCTGACCTCGAGCGATCCTCCCGCCTCGGCCTCCCAGAGTGCTGGGATGACAGGTGTGAGCCACCGTGCCCTGCCGTCTCTGCTAATTTCTGAGTGTGTTCAATCACTTAGTGCTGATAAAAAAATAAAATGAAATAAAACTTACCGTGTTATATACTCCATCAATAGTTTCGGGTCCTTCAGTGGATTTAGCCACTACTTTCAGCTTTCCAGGCGAACCTTTCTCCAACTCTTGAACCTGGTAAGGATAAATAACGGAATGATTCTGGCCGGGCGCGGTGGCTCACGCCTGTCATCCCAGCACTCTGGGAGGCCGAGGCGGGAGAATCGCTCGAGGTCAGGAGTTCGAGACCAGCCTGAGCAAGAGTGAGACCTCGTCTCTACTATAAATAGAAAGAAATTAATTGGCCAACTAAAAATATATAGAAAAAATTAGCCGGGCGTGGTGGTGCATGCCTATAGTCCCAGCTACTCGGGAGGCTGAGGCAGGAGGATCGCTTGAGCCCAGGAGTGTGAGGTTGCTGTGAGCGAGGATGACGCCACGGCCCTCAGCCCGGGTGACAGAGCGAGACACTGTCTCAAAAAAAAAAAAAATTAAGTAAATAAAAAATAAAAATATTAAAAAACATAAAAATTAAAAAATAAAAAATAAATGTGAAACAGAAGTCAAAAGAACAGAAGTTTTTTGTTACAGGGAGAACAACAATAAGGACGTAGCCGGGAAGGCAGGGAGTGGGGAGGGTAAGGGGGGCTTAATTGTTTCAAGATGAGAGAGACTGACGAGTATCAGGGAAAAGAGGACCAGTAACCGGAGATGCCGACACCTTTGAAAAGGTGGAAAAATAAAAGCCAGAGAGGAGGAGACTCAGCCTCCGAGGAGAGCAAGGACACGTCCTCCATCTTCAAAGGAGGGGACAAATTGCGGTGGTTTTATAAATTTAAGGACAGAAACCTTATTGATTTATTTTTTTTTTGAGACAGAGTCTCACTCTGTCGCCCAGACTACAGTGCCGTGGCGTCAGCCTCGCTCACAGCAACCTCCGACTCCTAGGCTCGAGCGATCCTCCTGCCTCAGCCTCCTCCCGAGTAGCTGGGACTACAGGCATGCGCCACCAGGCCCGGCTAATTTTTTTCTATATATATTTTTAGTTGTCCAGCTAATTTCTTTCTATTTTTTTAGTAGAGACGGGGTCTTGCTCTTGCTCAGGCTGGTGAAACCCTATTTTTAACACTATTCCAGGAGAGACTAATTTATTTAACGAAGTGAAGCAAGGACATTGGTAAAACAAAAAAAATTAGAGAGACAATAAGAAAGAAAATAAAGTGAATTCTGAACGTCACTGAGACTCACCGTCACGGGTATGAATTTCCTTAAGAACTTAACACCGTGTCGCTCCATGTAGGAACCCACTTTCTCCGCCATGTCCTGGTCGAAGCCACGGAGTAGGATTGAGCGCACCATGACGGTGACGTCCAAGCCAAGGCCGGCGAGAAACCCGGCACATTCCAGGGCGACGTACGAGGCGCCCACGACTAACGTTTTGCCGGGGCAGTGAGGCAGAGAAAACAGGTCATCGCTGAAAGATAAAAATTAACAACAAAAAAAGTACCTACGCAATAAGAATGAAATGAGCGGCCGGGTGCCATGGCTCACACCTGTCATCCCGGCACTCTGGGAGGATGAGGCAGGACGATCGCTCAAGGTCAGGAGTTAGAGACCAGCCTGGACAACATGGCAAGACTCCGTCTCTACTAAAAAAATAAAAGGAAATTAATTGGCCAACTAAAAATATATAGAAAAAATTAGCCGGGCGTGGTGGCGCATGCCTGTAGTCCCAGCTACTCGGGGGAGGCTGAGACAGGAGGATCCTTTGAGCCCAGGAGTCGGAGGTTGCTGTGAGCGAGGCTGACGCCACGGCACTCTAGCCCAGGGACAGAGTGAGACTCTGTCCCAAAATAAAAAAAAGAAAATAGGAGAAAATAAGGTTAACTCCATAATGTCATTGGTCAGATTTATGCACAGAAATATGATGCTCAGGCTGGCCTCGAATTTCTGACGTCGAGCGATTCTCCTGCCTCAGCCTCCCCAGTAGCAAGGACTATAGGCATGCGCCACCATACCCAGCTAATTTTTTCTATGTATTTTTAGTCGTGCAGCTAATTTCTTTCTATTTTTTAGTAGAGACGGGGTCTCGCTCTTGCTCAGGCTGGTCTTGAACTCCTGACCTCGAGCGATCCTCCCACCTCGGCCTCCTCCCAGAGTGCTGGGATGACAGGCGTGAGCCACCGCGCCCGGCCCCGTTTCCATTGCTTTTAACTGTTTAGCTTCTCGTATGTACGTCACTCGTCATCAATTCAAAGCCTTTGCAGAATAAGACGGGAGTCAGTAGTTGAAAACACGATGTCATCTATGAAGCGGTCGATGTCGTATTACCTAGTGATGCAATATTCTTTATCTCCTTGGATTCCTAAATACCGTGGCCTTTCCCCCGTCGCTATGACAAATTTTGCAGCTGTGTGACACGATTCCTGTCCTTTTCTGTTGCTTGCCTGGAAAAAAAGAAAAATAAACCTCACTTATCCGACAAACACGACAGGGTGTCGATCGCACAACCTGGACCTAATAGTTCAGACCCACACAGAGCTCATCGTTCAATAGGAACAGCAGACACACAAATGTAATGTAGAAAGCACCCACGGAGAAGCTATGAGTCTAGGCCGGGTGCGGTGGCTCACGCCTGTGATCCCAGCACTCTGGGAGGAGGCCGAGGCGGGAGGATCGCTCGCGGTCAGGAGTTCGAGACCAGCCTGGGCAACATAGCAAGACCCCATCTCTACTAAAAAAATAGAAAGAAATTAGTTGGCCAACTAAAACTATGTAGAAAAAATTAGCCGGGCATGGAGATGCGTGCCTGTAGTTCCAGCTACTAGGGAGGAGGCTGAGGCAGGAGGATTGCTTGAGCCCAGGAGTCAGAGGCTGCTGTGAGCGAGGCTGACACCATGGCACTCTAGCCCGGGCAACAGAGCGAGACTCTGTCTCCAAAAAATAAAAATAAAAAATCTAAGATCTTATCAAAATTATCTCCCACTGTGGTGTCAAAGCAAACTATAAAAATAAACTAGATGCTTCATAACTGCAATTTAAAATACCTGTGTTCATCAAAACGATCTCATTCTTCTTAGAGGCTGATCTCATGATACATCATAAACATTGCAAATATAAACTTATCTAATATGACTTTTTATCGATGCTTTTCTGAATCATATATATTGGGGTTCTAGTGAAGGTTTCATTGTAGAAAAAAACGATTCTAATAAAATTACGATCTAATAATCTAATAATTTAATAATCTAATTCTACTAATAAAATTACTATTTAATAGTTTGAACTTTATTTATTTATTTATTTTGAGACAGAGTCTCCCTCTGTCGCCCGGGCTAGAGTGCCGTGGCGTCAGCCTCGCTCACAGCAACCTCCCACTCCTGGGCTCAAGCGATCCTCCTGCCTCAGCCTCCCGAGTAGCTGGGACTACAGGCATGCGCCACCATGCCCAGCTAATTTGTTGTACATATATTTTCAGTTGGACAATTAATTTCTTTCTATTTTTAGTAGAGACGGGGTCTTGCTATGTTGCCCAGGCGGCTCTCGAACTCCTGACCTCGAGTGATCCTCCTGCCTCGGCCTCCCGAGGAGCTGGGACTGCCAGCATGAGCCACCACTCCCGGCCAGAATGTGGAGTTTTGGTTCAAAGCAAGTACAGTCACAAGGGAAGCCAATGAGCGAGACAGGAAATTCAACCCGTACCTTTATTTTGTGATGGTCCACGAATTCTCCGTAGGAATTGACGTAGGTCACAGCCTTCTCCCTCAGCGACAACCTGTGACCCCAGTTCAGAGAGCGGATGTGGTTCTGAATGGCCTCCACCATCGTCTCCCAGCTGTGCTTCCCTGGAAAGAGACCATGAGCGTGAGGACGTCAAAGTGAACTTTAGTTTAATGGTAAATTATACGTAACTACACGTGAGCCAGACTGTGACACTGTCTCGAAGTGGACAGAGAGATATAGCAACTTAAATCCTTTTTTATAGCCTGGGCGCGGAGGCTCACGCCTGTCATCCCAGCACTCTGGGAGGCCGAGGTGGGAGGATCGCTCGAGGTCAGGAGTTCGAGACCAGCCTGAGCAAGAGCGAGACCTCGTCTCTACTGAAAAAAAAAAAGAACACAAAGCAATGAGCTGGACAACTAAAAATATAGAGAAAAAATTAGCCGGGCATGGTGGCGCATGCCTGTAGTCCCAGCTACTCGGGAGGAGGCTGAGGCAGGAGGATCACCTGAGCCCAGGAGTTGGAGGTTGCTGTGAGCGAGGCTGACGCCACGGCACTGTAGCCTGGGTAACAGAGTGAGACTGGTCTCCAACTCCTGAGACGAGGTCTTACTCTTGCTCAGGCTGGTCTCGGACTCCTGACCTCGAGCGAAACTCCCGCCTCGGCCTCCCAGAGTGCTAGGGTGACAGGCGTAAGCCACCCAGCCCGGCCCAAGTCTTTATCTAGAAAATTCATTCTTTCTTCCTGTCCCAATGTGTATTTCAGATGCCATCACTCACCGTGGTGATAACACTCCCAGCCAAACTTCCTCGAGTCACGCAGTGCCTGTCCTAACAGGGCAGCCTGATGCATCAGCTTCTTGGGGATACAGCCGACGTTGACACAGGTGCCCCCGAGACCTGAGAAAGAGAAAAACAATCGTCATGTGTCCCCTGCGCGTGTGGGTCTGTGTCGTTTCACACACCTGCATGGCGTTATTCTATGAAAACATTCGCGACAGTAGAAACAAATTACTCGGTCAACTAAAAATATATAGAAAAAAATTCAGCCGGGCATGGTGGCGCATGTCTGTAATCCCAGCACTCTGGGAGGCCGAGGCAGGAGGATCGCTCGAGGTCAGGAGTTCGAGACCAGCCTGAGCAAGAGCGAGACCCCGTCTCTACTAAAAATAGAAAGAAATTAATTGGCCAAGTAAAAATATATAGATAAAATTAGCCGGGCGTGGTGGCACTTGCCTGTAGTCCCAGCTACTCGGGATGGAGGCTGAGGCAGGAGGATCGCTCGAGCCCAGGAGTCTGAGGCTGCTACGAGCGAGGCTGACGCCACGGCACTCACTCTAGCCTGGGTGACAGAGCGAGATTCTGTCTCAAAAAAAAAAAAAAAAAAGAGCAAGGGACTGAGCTGTGCCACCGCCCAGAGGCAGCCGGCCTCCCCCAGTGAGCCAGCAGGCTGGGATGGAGCCAGAGTAATCGGACCCCAAGTCCACCGTCCTGTCTCCTTGCTCGCGTCCATCAGTCCGACTAGCTTAGCTTCACCAGCAGACAGAGGGTGAGGCTGCCAACCGATCCAGTGTCCGGGGCACAGGGCCGGGCAGACACACAGAAGGAAAGTATTTGAAGCATAAACACAGAACATCCAGGACAAAATGTGTTCTATTTTACTGCAAAAAAAAAAAACCAAAAAACAATAATAACAACAACAACAACAACAACAAAAAAAAACACAGGAAGGAGAAAGCCCTGTCCTCCACAGCAGAGTCACAGGGCTTGGGCCACACTGGGTTCCTTATTAAATTAAAATGTGATGGTTACACACACTTATTCAATCAACTATTATGTAGCCGTTAAAGCCACTGCTATAAAACTAATGCAGAAACACAGAAAGATGTGTTTTTTTTTTTTCTTTTTGAGACAGAGTCTGCCTCTGTCGCCAGGGGCGTCAGCCTCACTCACAGCAACCTCAAACTCCTGGGCTCAAGCGATCCTCCTGCCTCAGCCTCCCCAGTAGCTGGGACTACAGGCATGCGCCACCACACCCAGCTCATTTTTGCTATATATTTTTAGTTGTCCAATTAATTTCTTTCTATTTTTAGTAGAGACGGGGTCTCGCTCTTGCTCAGGCTGGTCTCGAACTCCTGACTTCAAGCGATCCTCCCGCCTCAGCCTCCCAGAGTGCTGCACTTAATAATTTTTCTATCATGTTTCCCGGCGTCACTACCTGTTAACTCTAATCTATGACTCAGTTTTGTCATCTGTCAAACGGGCTAGTTACACCTGTTGAGATTGTTGGGAGGATTACATGACATTATATTAAGTAAATAACATAAGTAAAGAGCAGAGAACAACAAAGAAAAACCGCTTACCCCAGGATGTGCCCTGAGGTGAAGGGACCACAAAGTCCAACACCATCACTTTCTTTCCCAGAATGGCAGCTTCCTACAAAAAAAAAAAAAGGCTGTATATAAAGATCTCATCATTTCCCGGACACTCTCCCAATTTTTGTCTCTCTCCTAAATGCAAACAGACCCCTTTTGGGTGATAACAGAGTCTTTTCTCAGAATTAAACTTGCTGTTAGGGTAAAAGCTTAGATCGCAATATTGTTAATTATTTTTAAGTAGCAGAAGTGCTTATTGGAACCACCAGGAAAATAATCTGTGAGTCTCATTTCTATGTTCATACCCTTTTTTTTTTTTCTGAGACAGAGTCTCGCTCTGTCGCCCGGGCTAGAGTGCTGTCGCATCAGCCTCGCTCACAGCGACCTCAGACTCCTGGGCTCCAGCGATAATCCTGCCTCGGCCTCCCTCCCGAGTAGCTGGGCTACAGGCATGCGCCACCACGCCGGGCTCATTTTTTCTATATATTTTTAGTTGTCCAGCTCATTTCTTTCTATTTTCAGTAGAGACGGGGTCTTGCTATGTTGCCCAGGCTGGTCTCAAGCTCCTGAGCTTGAGCGATCCTCCCCCCTTGGCCTCGCAGAGTGCTGGGATGAGAGGCGTGAGCCTCCGCGCCCGGCCTACGTTCATACCTTTGCACAAGCAAGGCCACCAGAACCGCCACCAAGGACAATGAGGTCGTAATCATACGCTGAGTCTTCCTTAAGGAGCTTCTGTAACAGACCACTCTGATGAGCCTACGGTTCAAGGCGAGGAGAAAGAGTTCCGGGTGCCTTAAAGTTTCAAAACCGTTCATTTGTACCCTATGTTCAATCACTATGATTTCTTTTTTTTGTTTGGTTGTTTGACAAAGTCTCACTCTGTCGCCCGGGCTAGAGTGCCGTGGCATCAGCCTCGCTCACAGCAGCCTCCGACTCTTGGGATCAAGCGATCCTCCTGCCTCAGCCTCCCGAGTAGCTGGGACTACAGGCATGCGCCACCATGCCCGCTAATTTTTTCTCTATATTTTTAGTTGTCCAGCTAATTTCTTTCTATTTTTAGTAGAGACGGGGTCTCGCTCTTGCTCAGGCTGGTTTCAAACTCCTGACCCTCAAGCGATCCTCCTGCCTCGGTCTACCAGAGTGCTGGGATGACAGGCGTGAGCCACCATGCCTGGCCAAGAGAGTAGAATTTTACTAAAAACAATTATAAAATAAGAAGCTATATGATAAACATCAATTTTTATGTATCACTGCCTAAGTGACAATTCTTGTTCATTTCTAGTATTCTAGGAGCCAAAATCCCTGGGCCTTTACAAAGCACCCCAGGGCAAGCAGCCTCAACAGGAATTCTAACACCCCAGACAAGAGTGTTAGCGTTGACCTCCTTTTACTGAGGAAACATCCCTCGTTCTTTTTTCCCAGCAGGAGAGAAAGACCTCGGTGGCCCTGGGATGGCCACTGTTCGGCCTGGTACCTTCATGCCAAAAGCCCTCTTCCGGGGTTCTGCAGTTCAGGTCTATGGACAAGCCAATCTCCCTGAAAGAAATCAAGAGTATCTGATAACCAGGGCAGGCGCGGTGGCTCACGCCTGTCACCCCAGCACTCTGGGAGGCCGAGGTAGGAGGATCGCTCGAGGGTCAGGAGTTCGAGGCCAGCCTCAGCAGGAGCAAGACCCCGTCTCTACTGAAAAATAGAAAGAAATTAGCCAAACAACTAAAAATATATATATAGAAAAAATTAGCCGGGCGTGGTGGCGCATGCCTGTAGTCCCAGGTACTACTTGGGAGGCTGAGGCAGGAGGATCGGTTGAGGCCAGGAGTTGGAGGCTGCTGTGAGCGAGGCTGACGCCACGGCCCCCTAGCCTGGGTGACAGAGCGAGACTCTGTCTCATAAAAACGATTATCTGATGACCATCCTGTAAGCCTCCATCCATGTGACAACTTCCAAAGGACAAAAGAAGAGAATCCTGCAAACCACTGTCTCTGTTGTTATGTGTGTGTTTTTTTTTTCGTTACGTACTTTTTAGAATGAAATGTAAACAGGCTGCCCCGAAGAACACACAACACTATCATTCCTACCTGGAACGTTCGGTCACACCCGCCCACGTGGACTTTATTCACGAAAATATTGGGCACGGTTTTCTGATTCGTCATTTCTGCGAGCACTTCTTGGATAGCGGCCCCATCATCTAAAGAATGAAAAACAAAAAAAATAAAATCACATAAAAACGTTGAAAGAGGTTCCCAACCTTTGGGAGTCAGAGTGTCACAATGGCGAAAGGCTCACATGTACATACCCGTAAAAGTGAGCGACATAACTTTCTGAAATGGTGACTCAAGAAGGGAAAACACCCATGGGCTTAAAGGAAACCTGAAATTGGCCAACTAAAAATGTATAGGAAAAAAAATTAGCCGGGCGTGGTGGCACATGCCTGTAGTCCCGGCTACTTGAGAGGGAGGCTGAGGCAGGAGGATCGCTCAAGGTCAGGAGGTTGAGACCAGCCTGAGCAAGAGAACCCATCTCTACCAAAATTAGAAAGAAATTAATTGGCCAGCTAAAAATACACAGACAAAATTAGCCAGGTGCAGTGGCTCACGACTGTAATTCTAACACTCTGGGAGGCCGAGGAGGGAGGATCACTCAAGGTCAGGAGTTTGATACCAACCTGAGCAAGAGTGAGACCCCTGTCTCTACTAAAAATAATACAAAGAAATTAGCCAGACAACTAAAAATATATAGAAAAAAATTAGCCGGGCATGGTGGCGCATGCCTGTAGTCCCAGCTACTCGGGAGGGAGGCTGAGGCAGGAGGATCGCTTGAGCCCAGGAGTCTGAGGCTGCTGTGAGCGAGGCTGACGCCACGACACTGTAGCCCGGGCGACAGAGTGAGACTCTGTCTCAAAAAAAAAAAAAAAAAGAAAAGAATACCGTATATGGTCTCTTCCATCTCCTGGGTATTTGTCACCGATGACACCATGCAGGGACCGTCCCACTTACCGACTTTATCGAGTTCCAAGACATTATATCCAATTTCCAGGGACGAAAAAAGCTCTTTAACCTGCCAACAAAAAATGACCCAAGTTTCATTCTCACAGAGGATCCAGCAGTCGTGAAGTTACGGGCTCAGTAATATGGGTTACCTCGCAAAAATAAGAGTTCTTGCCCCAAAAATAAGAGGAGTAGGAGTGTTTTCCCCTCTCCCCAACACACTCTTTTCCAGAATAATCCCAGCCCACCGCTTCCTTGCCTTCTTTTTTACTCTCTGGCTACGACTCCCAGGTCTGCATCTTTTACCCAAAACATCTTTTTTTCTGAACTCAGGACGGGCGACATCTGCTTTCCCCACCGAGATGCCCCACAGGCGACAGGCAACTCAAGTTCTCCCTGCGTTTCCTTTCATTAAATCATTCAATTTAAATTTAATTAAATTTATTAAATTTAATTAATCATTAAATCATTCGATAAAATCGTTTTTTTTTTTTGTTTTTTCTTTTTTGAGACAGAGTCTCACTCTGTTGCCCGGGCTAGTGGGGATCAGCCTCGCTCACAGCAGCCTCCAACTCCTGGGCTCAAGCGATCCTCCTGCCTCAGCCTCCCTCCCGAGTAGCTGGGACTACAGGCATGCGCCACCATGCCCGGCTAATTTTTCTTCTATATATTTTTAGTTGGCCAATTAATTTCTGTCTATTTTTTTTAGTAGAGACGGGGTCTCACTCTTGCTCAGGCTGCTCTCGACCTGCTGACCTCCAGAGATCCTCCTGCCTCAGCCTCCCGGGTAGCTGGGACTACAGGCATGCGCCACCACGCCTGGCTTAATTTTTTCTATATATTTTTACTTATCCAGATCATTTCTTTCTATTTATTTAGTAGACATGGGGCCTCACTCTTGCTCCCCAGGCTGGTTTTGAACTCCTGACCTCGAACGATCCTCCCACCTCGGCCTCCCGGCAGGCATGAGCCACCGTGCCCGGCCTCCTCCGCTCGCTTTTTGATAGGGTTGCTTGATTTTTTTTCCTTGGGAATTCTAAATAGATTCTCTGTTGTGTTATCCTGGATGGAGCCGAAGCCCATTCTACTAAGGGAAGTGTCCCAGGAATGGAAAAACAAGCACCACGTGGACTCCCCAGCAAATTGGTATTAACTGATCGAAACCTAAGTGCACAAACAGTGCTAACAATCATCAGGTGTGGGCCAGGTGGGAAGAGGGAGGAGGGGATGGTATATTCACACCTAATGGGTGCGGTGTGCATCGTCTGGGGGATGGACACGCTTGAAACTCTGACTCAGGTGGGGCCAAGGCAATATGTGTAACCTAAACAGCTGTACCTTCGTAACATGCTGAAATAAAAAATAATAATAATAGGCCGGGCGCGGTGGCTCAAGCCTGTCATCCTGGCACTCTGGGAGGCCGAGGCGGAAGGATCCCTCAAGCTCAGGAGTTCGAGACCAGCCTGAGCAAGAGCGAGACCCCGTCTCTACTAAAAATATAAAGAAATTAACCGGACAACTAAAAATATATAGAAAAAATTAGCTGGGCATACTCGGGCATGCCTGTAGTCCCAGCTACTCGGGAGGGAGGCTGAGGCAGGAGGATTGCTGGAGCCCAGGAGTCTGAGGCTGCTGTGAGCGAGGCTGACGCCACGTCACTGTAGCCCGGGCGACAGAATGAGACTCTCTCCAAAAAATAAAAAAAGGAAAAAAAAGAAATAACGCTTGATTCCAAGTTGGCCCCCCAAAATTAGGGAGCTGACATCACCTGATATTATTACACCATCCTGACAACCTTCCTTTTTACGCATTTTTACGAGATGTGGATGGAAAGTGAGGCTGGGCCCCGGGCTGCAACCCGGGTCAAGGTCACTCAGGGAAAAGGTGGCATTTCAATCCAGCTCCAGCCAACTGCAAAGACAGTCCCTGCTGCCGCGCGCTGCCCTTTTAAGCCAGAACCTTTTTTTTCTGAAAAAAATGTTTTTTCTGTCTTGATAAACTCTTTTCTTGTAAGGCCGGGTTCAAAGGCAGAGGAGGAGAAGAGGGGTGGGGACCCCGTGGGCACAGGGGGAGCACGGGGACCCTCCCCGGGACCTGCACTCCTGTCGCCCTACCCGGAGCCCGGTGCTGTCCGGGTCGGAACCGGCGGGGTTCCCGGGTAGGAACCGGCCCACTCGCCCCGCAGCCCGGTCCCATCCTGGGGTGGAACAGACTGGGACTCCCGGGTCGGAACCGGCCCGCTAGCCCCCTCCGCCTGCAGCCTGGTGCCGTCCGGGTCAGAACCGGCGGGGTTCCCGGGTAGGAACTGGCCCGCCCGCCCTGCAGCCCGGTAGCGTCCCGGGTCGGAACCGGTCCGTCCACCCCCTCCGGTGCATCCCGGGTCGGAACCTGAGGGACTCCCAGGTCGGAACGGGCGGGGCTCCTGGGTCAGAACCGACCCTCCCGCCCGCAGCGCCATCGCGTCCCGGGCCGGAACCGACGGGACTCCCGGTTTGGAACCCGCGGGACTCCCCGGTAGGAACCGACCCGCCCGCCTCGCAGCCCGGTTACCTCCCGGGTCGGAACCGGCCCGTCCACCCCCTCCGGTCGCGTCCCGGGTCGGAACCGGCCCGCTCGCCCCGCAGCCCGGTCGCGTCCCGCGGGCGGAACCGCCTGGGCTCTCGGGTCCGAACCGGCCCGACCGCCCCTCGGCCCGCAGCCCAGTGGCATCCCGGGTCGGAACCGGCGGGGCTCCTGGATCGGAACCGACCTTCCCGCCCTTAACCCCGTCGCGCCCCGGGGGCGGAACCGACTCGGCTCTCGGGTCCGAACCGGCCCGACCGCCCCTCCGCCCCCAGCCCGGTCGCGTCCCGGGTGGGAACCGGCGGGACTCCCGGGTCAGAACCGCCGCCTACCCGCGCGCTGTGCGGACAGTAGCTCTTGCCGAAGACCATCACCCGGCTGCCCTCGACGAGGCCCCGGACGCGGCGCCGCAGCTCCTCGCGGCCCTCGGGCGGGCGGCAGGTGCCGGGCGGCGACGACACGGGCACGCCGCGGACGCTGCCCAGCGGGCGGTTGGGGACGACGCCCGCACTCCCCAGCCGCGGCGACTTCGGCGCCGGTGGCGGCGGCGGCGGCGGCTCCAGGGCTCCGCGGTCGCTCCCGGCAAGGCCGGGCCTGCTCGGAAACCCAGGCGGGGACGGCGACAGCGGCGGCCCGGAGACCCGGTTCCACGCGCCACTAACGCTGCCCGGGCCGCTCGCCCCGCCCCCGACACGCCCCCGACACGCCCCCGCCCGGCCCTGCCTGCAGTTCGCGGGCGGCCGCTCGGCCAGGAACCGCCCCCGACACGCCCCCGTCTACAGTCCGAGGGCTCCCGCTCGCCCCGCCCACGACACGCCCCACCACGCCCCCGCCTGCTGGTTGAAGTCGTCCTCTAGCCCCACCCATGACCCGCCCCGGCCCCGCCCCACCTTGCTGTCCGCGGGCGGCCGCCCGCCCGTGCCCCGCCCCCCACATGCCCATGACACGCCCCGGCCCCGCCCCGGCCGGCCGTGTAGTCCGCGGGCGGCCGCACTCCCTCCGCCCCGCCTTGCCCTGCGCATGCGCACTAGGCCGCCTGGCGCACGCCACGCGGGGGCGTCTCTGGCTGCATCCTCTGGTCTTCCCCGGGTCGCGTGTGCGTTCCAGGCCCACCGGCCTCTTCCGGTACCTTCGCGAGCCCCTCCAACCGCCTTAAAATATGCATTCTTCAGGGAGCTGTCTGCATTTTATGGGAAGAATGACTAAAAGCATCATAAGGAGAGACCGATAGTTCTTAAAGTTTCTGCATCACGCAAGCTCAATAGCATATGCAATGCACCTCCTCTTGCAGTGTCGTTTTAAGAGGAGTCCCCTAGGTTGCTACCCCCTTGGTTCCCTGCTGCATAAAAAATACCCCGGAGCCACCCGTAATAAAGGGACCCTGACACTTAGGGAGGACAGGAATCTGTTATCCATCACTTGGGTGGGCAAGTGGGAAATCTCAGAGGTGAACGTGCCTGCAGGAATTTGCAAAGTCCTCTTTGCCACAAGGGAATAAATGCAACCCCAATAAAGACAGACACTGGACCCCAAGACCAGCAGATACGACCTGGTCCCTGCCTAACCTCTCAGGTGTGTGACATCTCCTGGTGACACTCTACCTGGGGTTCACGGTGCTTCAGCTGTGTCCCTGGGCCGCAGAGACATCAAACCTGACTTAGGGTCTTTGCATTTTATTTTTTTTTTGAGACAGAGTCTCACTCTGTCGCCCGGGCTAGAGTGCCGTGGTGTCAGCCTCGCTGACAGCAACCTCCAACTCCTGGGCTCAAGCGATCCTCCTGCCTCAGCCTCCCGAGTGGCTGGGACTACAGGTGTGCACCACCATGCCCGGCTAATTTTTTGTATATATATATATTTATATATATGTATTTTTAGTTGTCCACCTAATTTCTATTTTTTTTTAGTGGAGACGGGGGTCTCGCTCTTCCTCAGGCTGGTCTCGAACTCCCAACCTCGTGCAATCCTCCCGCCTCAACCTCCCAGGTAGCTGGGACTACAGGCATGTGCCACCACGCCCGGCTAATTTTTTTTTTTATGTATATATTTTTTTTTAGTTGGCCAACTAATTTCTATTTTTAGTACAGACGGGGGGTCTCACTCTTGCTCAGGCTGGTCTCGAACTCCTGACCTCAACCGATCCTCCCTCCTCGACCTCATCCCAGAGTGCTGGGATGACAGGCGTGAGCCCCCGCGCCCGGCCAGAATGTCCCCTTCTTAGAGGACATTTTGCTGCGGACCCCCAAAGGAACTCGCCCGTTTTGCATCCTTTCACACGTGCTCTGGTTCCTTCATGCCACATTTATTGATTGCACCTGGGGGGGCATCTCAACCTCCTCCCCTTGCAACCCTGCTCGTGCAGGAAAGCCCCAGATCGGGGGAGGGTAGTATCAGGGCACAGGTCACAAATATTCAGGGTCTTCTCCATGCCACGCCTCCTGCACGGGTTAAGGACCCCGTGTGTCGCCTGTGTCATGCCTCCAATGCACAAGCACACCCAGGTCTGTGCCCAGCTGACATGCACAGGTGAGAGGCAACACCTGTTCTCAAAAAAAAAAAAACCCACGCAATGCAAAGGGACAGTCGTTCTAAGCCCGGATGGATGAGCTAAAGAGTAGAAGGGCCCGGATGATAAGAGTAGCTAAGAGGAGACCAGGCAGAGAGGGGCTGAGCCTGGTGCATTTAGGAAAATGCAGGACGGTCCGGAAATGGGCGCAGGTGAGGCAGGTGTGGGAGAATTTAACGCTGGTGGAGGAAGCAAGAAGCCAGGTTGCTCAGACCCGCTTGATCTGCTGTTTGCAAACTCTAGGAAGCAAAAGAGCCTCTGCTTCTCGAATGGTCTTTGCAGAGCAAGCACTCGAACCCGGTGCGCATCAGCCCGACGCGCTTTTTTTTTTTTTTTTTTTTGCAAGGCTCAGAGCGCCCGCCCCCAGCCACGCGCTTATTGAAGGCGGACTCTCTCCGCGGGACTACAACCCCCACAAGGCACCGCGCGCGACGCGGCCCCTGATTGGTCGCTCCTCCCTGTGACGGCCAATAGCACGCGGTGTTGTTGGCTGGTGCCTCCGCGCGTCGGCGGCGGCGTCCGCTCGGTTGCTCTGCTACCGCGCCGCGCCTCCGGCCATGGGGAGCGCGGAGAGCGGGGAGGGCCGCCGGGTTTCCTTCGGCGTGGACGAGGAGGAGCGGGTCCGGGTGCTGCGGGGCGTCCGGGTGAGCTGAGGGGGCAGCCGGGGGCGGCGGGATGGAGGCGGCCACGGTCGCGCCGCGTGAGGCGGTGAGGGGAAGCGGCGGCTCCGGGATTCGAACCCGCGGCTGGGCGGGTGATAAGGACGGGAGGAAGGGAGGACGAGGCAGGGGAGAGGCGTCCGGGATGGCAGGGAAGCCCGGGACCCCATTGCGTCCTCAAGTTGGCCTCATTTTTACCTTCCCCGGTCCCCACATTGTGCGCGCGCGCGTCTTGCGGTGTAGACGGTAGAGGCTTCCGATCCTGGAGGCCGCATCTTGGCCTCTGGACCCGGGGTTTTCCCCCGTGTCTCCCCACTTCCCGCCCTTTGCCCCGAGCAGGCGGGTTATCCGCTGTGTAGCCCAAGGAGCACGTGCAGAATCGTCATCTCGCCCCCCCCTTGGCTGAAAACCTTCCGAACCGAGTCCTAACGCGCTCGATGGGGAAACGGCCTTACCTGGTTGCGCGAAGCGCAGCCCGTGGTGTCGGTTTACCTGTCCGGGTGCGTCTCCGGCCGGGTCCCGGGCCTCCCCCACCGCGCAAGGAAGGCTGGGACGGTTGCAGTAGCTGCAGGGATCGCCCTGTGCTTCCTGCGAGAGCCGCGCGCGCGCTGCCTGCAGCGGGGTCTGTGCCTGTGCGGTTGCTGGCTCTCGTCATTACTACCA